>PVIW01001898.1:133919-256453 GCA_004026585.1 Noctilio leporinus | reverse complement strand
ACATGGATGGAACTGGAGAGTATTATGCTTAGTGAAATAAGCCAGTCAGTGAAGGACAAATATCATACGATCTCACCTCTTACGGGACAATAATGAACAAAACTAACAACAACCAACACAGAACCAAGTATATGAATACAAGGAATAGGCCTTCAGTGGTCAGGGGAACGGGGTAGGGGGGAGGGAGAGGTAGAGGCAAGGAAGGGGAGCAGCTTAGACAAGAACCTAGTATAGAGGAACCATGGACATGGACAACAGGTGGGATTGACTTTGGGGGGAATGGGTGGGTGGGGAGGGGGATGGAAAGGAGCAAAAAGGGGATGGATGTAATACAACAACAATAAAAAAATGAAAAAAAAAAAGAAATCAGAAAAGAAAATGTTGGCTCCCTGCTGGGACTGATTGTGAGAGGGACTGTTATCCTAATTTGGAGATAACAGAGGGAAAGGCGTGGATGATTTTTAAATGATTTTTTTTTCTCCTGGTATAATTTGGTTTTCTGTTTTGAAGGGCAGTATAGAGTAATAATAACAAGTGCAGGGTCAGAAGCAGGTAGTCACAGTTCAATCCTGGCTCGCCACCCACTTCTTTGTTCTGTGACTTGTCATCATCTGACAAATGCAATAACAACAGAGCTTTCCTCATTGAGTTTCTGTAGGATTATGTGAGATAGATGTACATAAAGTACTTATGAAGTTCCTGGCACATATTAAATGCCCCGCGTGAGCTATTTGTTATTATTACTAGGCTCTTGATACAGACTGACACAGCTAACGTGTTTAATCTTTCAGTCCAGTGTTAAGTGAAATATTCTGAAATCATTATGCTTTAAGGAACAATAGGGAAAATGTAACGAGAGGGTTTCAAAGGTCAGTGCTGAGAAAGGAGCAGTGTTTTGCTGCTCACGCGACAAAGGCCTGGTGAGGCATTGGCGGGACACCAGCATGTAGAGCTTGCCATGCGTCTTCGTTTGAACTCACGTTAACGCCACACCTGGCGCACACTATGTGCTTAATAAACTCTTGCTGAATGATTTTCTAAACAAATAAAGTTTGTTTTATTTTACTTTTTCTTAATTAAAAAATACTGGTTATGCTGTTACAGTTCTAGCACTGGGGAGAAAATAAAGCCTCGTTGCTTCTTCCTTTTTTTTTTTTTTTTAAGGTTTTTAAAAAATTTATTATTTTCAGAGAGGGGAAGGGAGAGAGGCAGAGAGGAAGAGAGACATCAATGTATGGTTGCCTTTCACCTGTCCCCAGCTATGGATCTGGCTGGAGACCTGGTTTGCAACCTGGTTATGTGCCCTGGCTGGGAATTAAACCAGTAACTTTTGGATTCACAGGCTGGCGCCTTATCCACTGTGCCACCAGCCAGGGCTCTTTTTTTTTTTTTTTTTAAAGATTTTATTTATTAATTCCAGAGAGAGGGGAAGGGAGAGAGGCAGAGAGGAAGAGAAAGACATCCATGTGTGGTTGCCTTTCACCTGCCTCCAGCTGGGGACCTGGCTGGAGACCTGGCTTGCAACCTGGTTATGTGCCCTGGCTGGGAATCGAACCAGCGACCTTTGAGTTTGCAGGCTGGTGCCTTATCCACTGTGCCACCAGCCAGGGCCTCATTGCTTCTGACTGTGAAAACCAGTGGGAGTTGGATTGAAGGAAGAAACTGCTGGTCTCTCAGGAGAGTCTGTTTAGAGGCCCCCACAGTCCTAGAATGTCTGCAGACCTGCCCATTCCAGGAACCATGGGCAGGGCAGCAGCTAGAGGGGCACCGGTCCCCTACAGGAAGTGGAGGGGGTGCCTGGTAAAGGGGCGAGTGCTGAGCAAGCGGCATTGCTCCCTCTCAGACCCTCCCCCACATTGAGGGCCACTGCGTGGTGAAACGGGTTGCCTGCACTGACCAATGCCTAAGGGTCCACCCCTCACAACATAACAGGTGTGACAGCTCTACCTAAGACACACAGGCAAACACAAGGGCCTGTCAAGTTGAGGAAACAGAGAACTATGGCCTAAAAGAGGGAACAGATGAAGGTTCCAGTGGGAGAACTAAGTGATGAGGAAATAGCTAACCTAACAGATGAGGAGAGAGCCAACCTAACAGATGCAAAGTTCAAAATGCTGGTGATAAAGATGCTCACAGACTTGACAGATATGCGTGAGTATGGCAAACACAAGAAGGAAGAAGTGAAGGCTATGCTAAGTGAAATGAAGGAAAATCCACATGAAACCAGTGGTGAAGGGAAGGAAACCAGGGTTCAAATCAATGATTTGGAACGTAAGGAAGAAATAAACAGTCAGCCAGTATAGAAACAAGGATAAAAAAAATAATAATAATGAGGAGAGGCATGGGAATCTCTGGGACAACTTTAAATGTGTCAACATCTGAATCATAGGGGTGCCAGAAGAAGAGGAAGAGGAATAAATGGAAAACTTGTGTAAAAAAATAATGAAGGAAAACTTCCTTAATTTGGTGAAGGAAATAGACATACAAGTCTAGGAAGCACAGAGAGTCCCTTGTTTGGGGTCCAAGGAGGACCACACCAAGCCACATCATAATTAAAATGCCAAAGATTAAAGGTAAAGAGAGAATCTTAAAAGCAGCAAGACAAAGGAAGAGAGTGACCCGCAAAAAGGTGCCTATAAGACTGTCAGCTAATTTCTCAAAAGAAACTTTGCAGGCAAGAAGGGACTGGCAAGAAGTTTTCAAAGTCATGAAAAGCAAGGACTTACAACCAAGACTTTTACCCAGCAAAGCCATAATTTAGAATGGAAGGGCAGATAAAGTGCTTCCCAGACGAGGTAAAACTGAAGGAGGTCATCCTCACCAAGCCATTATTATATGAAATATTAAAGGGACTTACATAAGAAAAAGAGGATCAAAATTATGAACGTTAAATAGACAACAAACTCACAACCATCGACAGCAGAACCTAAAAATGTAAAAATAAAAATAAACTAAGCAAACAACCAGAATAGGGTCAGAATCGTAGGTTTGAGGATCATTGGGAGAGTTATCAGTTAGGAGGGGAAGAGAGAGAAATGGGGAAATTGTGCAGGGATTAAGAAGCATAATTGGTAGGTACAAAATAGGGGGAAGTTAAGGATAACAGAGTAAAAGGTGAAACCAAGAAACTTATATGCACAACCCATGGACATGAACTAAGGGGTGTGGGATTGCTGGAGGGAAAGGGGGGTACCAGGTGGAGGGGGGCAAAGGGAAAAGAAATTAGGACAACTGTAACAGCATAATTGATAAACTATACTAAAAAGGAAAAAGAAAAAAAGAACTGCTTCTCTGAAGTGATTCTTCCAGTCTGCAGTTTATAGTTAATCATTGCTCTACATTGTTTCAGTAATCATAACTCAAGAAACATTTGGACAAAGCTTGGAAAGGCATATAATGAAAAGGTTTTATTTGACTCTTTGCCTTTCCATCAGTAATGAGATGTGTGAAGAACAGAATGTCTAAATATGACTCCTTTTCTACTGTGATTCCAATGAAACACTGAAATCATATCCGGTTTCCGAGACAGACGTACAGAGAAGGGCAATGGTCACTGACTCTAAGCTCCTTAAGGGCAGGAATTCAGGCCTGGATTATTTTACTCTCCTCAGCACCTTGCACGGTTTCTTTGCCCTTGAAAGAAAAACCTCATTTACCATGTGCTACTTCGAAGGAACAAGTCTCAGTTATGGTTGGTGTAGGGTGAAAGGAAGCAAAAGCTGGGGCAGGGAGAAGGAGGGGAAGGCAAACTCTGGAGTGCTGATGTAAACCTTGGCCGACTTGTCCTGGATGGAGTAACTGCCCTGGTGATGTGTGTGGGTATCTGAACAGAAGAACAGGCAGCTCTAATGACATGCATTGTCTTCAGACAAATCAAACCTTTCTGTCTAAGCTTAAACCTATTAGCCTTTCCAAAGTCCCTTTATCACGAGCTACCTATGAATCTGAGGTGGTTTTCTGCTTGGCTTTGTTCGCATATGGTCCAGCAGCAATTGCCCTTATTATAACACTTCAACATCTTTTTTTCTTCTCATTTCCTCTCATCTTAGAAGTCACTTTAATTCTAAGAAGGATTTAAGTCTCCAATTTTCATGTGTCACCACAACCACTGAAAATTCTTTTCTCTCTGGCTCATGGAAAATTGTTGACTTGGACGGCACTAATGTCTTCCAGCTGCAGTAACTAATCATGTGCTAAACTAAGAATGTTCATACACATGAGGCTAAGGTATTCTTCCTGCGAAAGTGCACACCCGGATTTGGGTAGTTAGCAAATCACAGGGTGGTTAACCTGGATTTTTCCACATGCAGTAGATACATACCTTTGTTAACTAGGAAAAAGACACAGCATAGAATAACGTAAGAAAAAAAATCATTTCCCTCCAATAATTGCAGTCTGGTTCCACATCTTGCCATCACACTGCACTCTTTTTATAGTCATGGCTTTATTTTCCTTCTTGTTAGGGTTCAGGGCAGCTGTAGGTAAGACTTTGTACCTCCCGCTCTAAAGACAATTGACCTAGCATATGTCTGAATCTTGGTTGGCCTCCCTCATTAGCTTTATACTGTTTTGTTCTTTGCCAAAACTTTCTGCAGAACAAAGATTGATGTTCCTGGCTGAACTGTAATGGACCAGATTCCATCTCTTCACTTTTGCTAAGATGGGCCCTCGGCCAGCTTGTAAAAGCCGCACAGTTGGAGCTCAGTTCAGCCTTTGCTTGCACGTCCACAGTGATCGCACACACTCTCTTGTCCCGCTATCAAGATGGACTCTGTCAAGTATCTAATAAGCGGACACGCACCCAGATGTAACTACAGGGAGAATCTTGCTGGGTTAAGCTCTTTTAGAATGGACTTGCATTTTCTCAGAGGGTCAACATTTAAGCCAAATAATGACTTGATAATGATGCAATCTTTATTTGAAGAAGTTTTTTCCCCCTGTGGACATTGGCAGTTTGCTTAATCTGTGTACACAAAAGACTTTGCATTTGTGTTCCATCTTTTTTTTTTTCTTTTTTAGTCCCAATTTGTTGGGCTTTGTTTGGCCCTTCTGAAGGCATCCTTTCAGAACATGCGAGAGAGGGGAGTGTGAAGGAGAACCTCTGTAGGAAGATGGGTTGCATTGAAATCTTTTTTCCATCATTAACTTGCTGTGGGACTTCGAACAAATTACTTAGCTTCTATCTGAGATTCCCTATCTGTAAAAGAGAGACAATAATAATTGCTACCTTCTAGCCTTGTTTTGAGGATTAAGTAAGAAAATATATAAGAGATGCTTAGATTGGTGTTTGGTAAATGGCGTGTATGATATTAGCGATAGCAATTTTATTGTTAATTTATGTCCCAACCTTCTATTTTCACTTGTTTGGATAGGTACTAAAGAGAAGTAAAGGATGAAAGAAAGCAAAATTGTAGCTCGGAAGTCCCTTAGAAGAAACTGTAAATATTCCAGTGTCTTTCTCTCTTCTCCCACTATTGAACAGGTTGCTTTTCTCTCTCTTCTATCCTTTTTATTTTCAGAAATTTCAAGCTCCTTACCTAATGTCATGGCTTGCTTTGTCCTGAATCCCAACAACTTTAGCAACCAAATTTCCCCTCTCTTTTTATGAGCCTTTGCTCCTTGACTTTTCTAGCATTGTTACAATTCACCGATCTAGGGCACCATGGGGACCTTTCTGCCTTATCAGTTATTTCCCAGTGGAGTCCTTGGGTCAGCCTCTTAGAGTGTTTGTGCTTAAACATGAAACTAGCTGTCCTATTTTTGTCATTGGTTATTAATTGGCTGAGACAGTTGGATTAGACTTAGGTATTATATTATCATTTTATCAGAAACCAGACCAGTTTTCTAATGAACCCTGGGGAGGGATTTTTAAAGAAAGGCTGTAGTGTATATGGTCAGTGCAATATTTTACCCGGTGGAATGGCCTTGAGCCTGGTTGCATGGCTCCCTACTCTATTGGAGCTTCTTTCCTTATGAGAGGTTTTAATGAATCTTATATGAATCTTATTATGGTCAAATTTCTTTGATGTTTCCAAGAGGAGCAACTACTTTTCATTTTATCGAAGACATGAACTCACTGGGGTGAAGAAATTAGAGACTCAGGCAAAAACTGGAGTACTGTTAACCATAAATCTCTTTAGTACAGTAATTGTGTGTGTGCTTTCTTTTATAGTGGGATTCTCAGCAAATATCCAAACAGGTTAGAAGGCACAATTAACCTGCTATAATTCTACTTGTATACGTAGGGGTTGGAGATTCCTGACCCCAGGGGTCCTACCTAGTATGGCATTTGTAACAGAGGTACCAGGAAATGCTAGACAAACTCCCTAATTGCGATGAATAAGATAAGCTATGAGCTGACAGAGCTAACTTCTCATACTACCTCTATGTCAATGGACAGAAACCATCTAATTAAACAGGTGATAATTTCTTCATTGGCAAAAAGGAGCCATCACTAAGAGTTGGGAATGGAAAGCCACAGCTGGAAAATCTATACATGGAAAACCAAATGACTGTGGGCAGCAGGAAAGAGTTACATTGGCAAATACAAGACATGACCCATACACATTCAAGACATGCTTAGTGTAAAATTCTGGCTTGTCCTAAGAAAAGTCACATGTTCATTATGAATGACAAGAAAAGATAAACAACATTTGGAAAGTTAGGACCCTTTCTTGTAATGAAAAAGTGAATATCAAATGTTTCCTAGATACAAACAACAGTTGGGTGAAAAGATACATGACATATATAGAAAAGAGTAATGGGGAAAAGTAAAGAAACTCAGAGCCTTTTCATTTTTAACATGTTAGATACATTTTTCACCAAGGCTTCAAAAAGAGGTCATGAAAAATTAGGCTTAGTCTAGTTCACTGCGAAATACATCCTGTGAAGGCACATTTGATATACTCCGCAGTTTATAACACTACATAATTTTTGAAGCAATGAAGCATTTGAGCTAAAATTGTTCAAAAATGTTTTTTATTTATTTTTATTGATGTCTATACTTGATATTGTAACAAATTAGTTTCAGGTGTCGAACACAATGATTTGCTATTTGTATATACTGCAGTTTTGAGATTTCACACATTTGTTTTCAGATCAGCAGCAGTAATGCAAACAACAGGCACATTTCTGTTTTAGAGGAAGCCAGAGAAAACAGAAGAGTTAAACAAGATCCGAAGTCTCATAACAAAATCAGAACCTGCTCAGTTTTTGACGGTCTGGTGTGTCTGGGAGACACATAGATCAGTGTAACAGAATAGCAAACAAAAATAGACCAACTAATTTTTTGAGGTAGAATTTTTGAGACATATGAGTAAACCACATGCTATGTAATTTATCCTTTTAATGTATACAATTCAGTGTTTTTAGTATACTCACGAAGTTGTTCAACCATCACCACTATCAAATTCCAAAATATTTTAATCACCCAAAGCAAACCCCAATCCCATTCCCCTCAAACTCTGAGCCACAAATAACCACTGATCTACTTTGTTTCTATGGACATGCATATTATGTTAATGGATAATACAATATGTGGCTTTTTGTGTCTTCACTTCTTTTATTCAGCATAATGTGTTCAA
This sequence comes from Noctilio leporinus, assembly GCA_004026585.1. Classification (NCBI taxonomy): domain Eukaryota; kingdom Metazoa; phylum Chordata; class Mammalia; order Chiroptera; family Noctilionidae; genus Noctilio; species Noctilio leporinus. The sequence goes on along the minus strand of PVIW01001898.1, from coordinate 248,870 downwards.
GGTTCATTTATGTTGTATAACAAATCAGTATTTTATTCACTTTTATAAGGGGCAAAACTAATTCAATGGGAGAAATACAGCCTTTTCCAACAAATACTTCTGGAGCAACTGGACATTATAGGCAAAGAAGAAAAAACAGAAAACTTCAATCTAAGTCTCATTCCGTATATGAAAGTTAACTCAAAATGGATTGCAGGTTTAAATATAGAATGTAAAACTATAAAACTTTTTAGAAAAAAGGAAAATTTCCATGGTCTAAGGTTAAGTAAAGAGTACTTTGAATTGACACCAAAAGCACAATACATAAAAGGAAAAAATTATGAATTAGGATTCATTAAATTGAAAAGTGTTCAATGAAAGACTGTTAAAAGGGTAAAATGAAAGAGTAATGGCAACATATCAAAAACTAATAATCATAAAACACCTTAAAATTTGGAGGAAGTGTGAAATGATGGCTTAAACTTCCAAGAATATGATAATTATTCACATGCCTGTTAATTATTTAAATTAACTAGGTAAGCAACCCACTGTACAGTTGGGGAAAATGAAGGACAGAATGTTTTTTTTTTAAGATTTTATTTATTATTTTTAGAGAGAGGGGAAGGGAGAGAGGCAGAGAGGGAGAGAAACATCAATGTATGGGTGCCTTTTACCTGCCTCCAGCCACAGACCTGACTGGAGACCTGGTTTGCAACCTGGTTATGTGCCCTGGCTGGGGAATCGAACCAGTGACCTTTGGGTTCACAGGCTGGCACCTTTCCACTGAGCCATCAGAATGTTTTTTATTTTAAGATTTTCTAAGGTTAGTTGGGGTCATAATTACAATTAGAATTCTGTACAGGCTAGACAAATGTGAGATATAATTCATTTAAATTTTATAGGAAATGCTTCATTTAACTCTCCTGTCTTGCCATGTATCTCCTAATTTGGCCTAATCTCTTGCAGACATTTTATTTTATTTTTTGAAAGATTTCCATTTATTTATTTTTGTAGAGAGGGGGAGGGAGAGAGAAAGAAAGGGAGAGAAATATCAACGTGTGAGAGAAATCTCAATTGGTTGCCTCTTGAACACCCCTAACCAAGGATCTGGCCTGCAACCTGGGCACGTGCCACGGTGGGGAATTGAACCAGCCACCTTTTGATTCACATGCTGGTACTCAATCCACTGAGCCAAACCAGCCAGGGCTCTTGCAAACATTTTAGACCATGGACCTGGCAAAAGCCATTTACTACATGTTTTCTCTGACCAGGCATACAAGATTAGCCAATATTATGCAAAAAAAGAATACCACATACTGCTGTACTATATGAAATTAGCAAAGTTCAATTAGGAAATTGTGAGATTATTTCATAATTAAATTTTAACAGCTCACAAAATTCTATAAGAAGTTTTGGGAAGGTCTAGTACCAGGTATTCTACTCTAAAACAGAAAAGTACCTATTCTTTGCATTACTGCTAATGATCTGAAAACACATGTATGAGATCTGAAAATTGATAGCCTCAAATTTTTACTGTGTACATTTTTAGATAACCAAACTATTTGTCTAGAATTATTACATTAAATAAATCACTTAGGTATAATTTTTAGAAAAACTTTATACAAAAGTAAATGTAAGCATGTGGGATGATTTTGACTTGTACCAACTGAATGCCAGTCATACTTTAATAAGGGTGTCATTTTTAACCAACTTTATATATTGAATAAAACATCAGAAGGCTACTATTCTAATTCTACAGTGCATTCTGCAGTGAGATACTCTGTATAAACACCATTATTTTCAAAACATTTCAGATTACTTCCATTTTCTTGAATCATTTTCTCATGCTTTTGCATTTTCTGATTCTTAAATACTTTTATTCCTATTCATACAGATAAAATCTGTACTTCTGCTGACAGATACATGGCACTGGCTGCTCCTGGGTGTTCTGCAAGATGCTCCAATTCATTGGCAATAAGCTCTTCCTTTGTATAAATGTTTATTCTCACAAAGCATGGAAATATTATTGGTGATAAAGTTACTCAAAGGTGCACGTTTTTTGCATGAGATTCTCCGACAGATTTTATTGTGCATGGAATGGTATTGTCTCTTACAAATGAATGTTCTGTAGGAACAGTTATTTCACCTTTAAACTTGTTTGACAATGCTACAAAATTTTAGTTCTGCACATCAGCTTCTCTTGATCTCATACTGGCTGGATGAAAGTTCTTCTGTGATATCAGCTTTTATACAGTGGAAGTCACACACGGGAGGCCACGGTCTCCTGAGGGAGCAAGAACAGAAGACAGCAAGTTCGGGAACGGTGCTCACCAAATCCTGCTTACAGGTGCTTCAATTGCCAGATGCTGACCACAGTGACATCTTACTATTTGCTCTCCAAACATGCCATTTTATTCAGCAAAGTAAACATTTTCAAAGATACAAACAGCCATTGGGTTTCCTTTGACTTTAATAAATATCATGAGTTTGGACATAATTTCTGAATATTTTAATGATTTCTACAGGCAAGACTTTATGACAATACAATGTACCAAAAGATAAAAAACAAACTACAAGATTCTCTGGCTGGTGGCTCAGTGGATTGAGCACAGGCCTGTGAACCCAAGGGTCACTGGTTCAATTCCCAGCCAGGGCACATAACCAGGTTGCAAGCCAGGTCTCCAGCCAGGTCCATAGCTGGAGGCAGGTGAAAAACAACCATACACTGATGCTTCTCTCCTTTTTTTCCTCTCTCCCTTCCCTTCTCTCTAAAAATAATGAATAAAATCTTTTTAAAAAATGAAGTAAATGTTTTAAAAAACGACAAGATTCTGAAATCATCATCTGCCCTTTTGTTTTTGTAGGTTTTTCATTTCTCTTTTGCACTTACATTTGTTACAAGCATAAAATGACTAATGCACAATTACCATCTTTGTGACTAATAAGTAAGTGCTATAAATTGGGTGACTTCTTCACTAAGTTTTGGTCCTTGCCACTCACTCTGGATTTATCTCACTCTTGAGGCAGTGTATCTACTGGTAACTGAGTAATCGGGATCAATACCATGACACAAAGCTTTTTTTCTTAATGGGGCAACGTACCAATTCACCAGTCCGTGTCATAACTATTTTCCCCTGAAGTGCTGGGTGATTCTCCAGTTCAGCTTCCTGCAGCAGTGTATCATCCATGCCCAATTTTAATATTTAAACTATATAATTTCTTTAAATCATTTTCAGGAAAGACAAGATTTGCAAGACCCATGCCTTGTATGTTTTGAATGTTGGCACCAAAATCCCATCACTGGTCATAATATCAACATCCTCCTGCTGCAGCTCGGTGTCCAGGGGTGATTTATGTAGCACATCTAATCTCATGGGATGTTAAGCCCAGCCTATTTAAAATTTCCTATGAAGATAGAAACTCATTATTTGACTTTGTAGAAAAAGAAGTAAGTGGAGAAAGGCATCATGTTTGGGGAAACAGGCATGCTAGAGTGGCCAGTTTGAGGGACATAATGTGAATTAAGCCTGCTATAGCAGGGATTAGCCATTTGCATGTTGTAATTAGAATAGGGACAGACTTAAGGCCATAGTGCACCATACCAAACCCTTGTGGTGGAGAGATATATCAGCTATCAGGTAAAGGCATGCACTTTCCTTGGCAACTACTCTTCTTTCAGGTCAGAACTGAGGGCTGTGTGTTTCTAAGAGAAATTCAGGCAGGCAAGACAGTTTCGGACAGTAAACAGGTCTGGGAATATGTGTCAGCGAGGAAGCTGGTGTGAAAATACACATATGCACTCATGAATTTACCTTTGCATTTTAATACCTCCATAATAAAATCCCAGTCCCTTCAGAAAGCTTTGTGGTTTTTCTTTTTTTTTTGGAAAGTACCATCCAATCTCTTTGCATCTGAATCTTATAAATTTTGCAAGGTTCACCTCAGGGACTTGTCATGTCCTCACATGTAACCATTCATTCATTCATTCACCTCTTCATCTAGTCAACAAATATTTAAATTTTCATTATTAAATTATCAATCACAGATTCATACAGCTGAAAGCAATCTGTTCTCTAAATTATTTTAGAAATTCATAACTTTTATGTCATTTACCATACTTGGACTATAATTTTTATGACAAATAATTTTTTTTTCTTAAACACAATGTAGGTGCAAACCATGCTTATTAATTTTGTGAACTTCACAATGACCGGAATATAATTGGCACATGTGTTTTGGATATTCTCTAATGCCCTTGAGAAACTCCAACACAACCAGAATCTTTGGTGAATGCTCTTCTCATGAATCCACATTTATTAGAAGGAATGTTTGTGAAAGTTTTGTACTTTGCACAAATAACACTTACAAAACAAATTTCTAGTTTGTTGAGCAGATATAACCATACCAAAATGAGCAATTACCATAAAAATTTCATTGTTAGTATACAGGAAAGCTGTGTATTTTTGTACATTTTTTTTGTGTGGAGTCTTTAGTGTTTTCTATGTACAGAATGATGTCATCTGCAGAAAGTGACACTTCTTCCTTGCCAATTTGGATGCCTTTTATTTCTTTTTCTTATCTTATTGTTCTGGCTAGGATTTTCAGAACTATGTTGAATAAGAATGGTGAGAATGGACATTCTTGTCCTTTTCCTGATTTTAGAGAACAACCTCTCATATTTTCATCATGAAGTATGATATTGGCTGATGGTTTGTCACCTATGGCCTTTATTATGTTGAGGTACTTTCCTTCTATTCCTATTTTATTGAGTGTTTTAATCATAAATGGATATTGTATATTATCAAATGCTTTTTCTGCATATATTTATATGATCATATGATTTTTGTCTTGTATTTTGTTAATGTGGTGTATTATATTGATTGATTTGTGTATGTTGAAACATTCTTGTGCCCCTGGAATGAACTCCACTTGACCATGATGCATTTATTTCTAATGTATTGTTGTATTTGAGTTGCTAGTATTTTGTTTAGGATTTATACCTCTGTATTCATCAAGTATATTAGTCTATAGTTTCTTTGTGTATGTGTGTGTGTGTTACCCTTGCCAAGATTTGGTATCAGGGTCATGTTGACCTCTTAAAATATTAGGAAGTATTGCCTCTTCTTCAATCTTTAGTAAGAGTTTGAGAAGGATAGCCTTTAAAACTTCTTTGAATGTTTGGCAGAATTCATTAGTGAATACATCTGGTTCTGAACTTTTATTTTTTGGGAGGTTTTTGATGGTTGTTTTACTTTCCTCACTGTTGATTGGTCTATTTAGAGTTTCCAAATCTTCATAATTTAGTCTAAGAAAGATTATATATTGGTGGAATTTATCCACTTCTAGGTTATTGAATTTGGTGGCATATAGGTTTTCATAGTATTCTAGTATGATTCTTTGTATATCTATGATGTCTGTGGTAAGTTCTCTTTCAGTCTGATTTTGTTTATATGAGTCTTTTTTGTTATTTGCTTATGAGTCTATCAGGGGGTTTGTCCATTTTGTAATCTTTTCAAAGAATCAACTCTTTGCTTTATTAATTTTTTGTATAGTCTCTTTGTTCTCAATAGCATTCAATTCTGTTCTCATTTTTATTTCCTTTCTTCTACTGACCTAGAGTTGCTTTTGTTCTTTTTTGAGATATTTAAGATGTAATGTTTGGTTACTTGGGATTTTTCTTGTTTCTTGAGATACACCTGTGATAATATAAAGTTTCCTCTTATTAATGCTTTTGCTGCATCCCAGAAGCTTTGATATGTTGCATTGTCATTCTCAAAGATGTCACTGTGTTCAATGGACAGTAAGATTTCAAGAATGGAACAATTTTAAAAGTTGTGTCTTACCCAAAATATCAAACCTGCATTCTGATAAAGAGAGCAGTGTAGGTGCCTCTCCTATGTAATTTGGTAGTTAGCAGTTTGACCTGAAGAACACCTTTGGGGAAATCAAGCTACAGGTTCTATTGACAAAAGGAATTAGTGATGACTTTGGATGAACCCTGAATCCCTTACTTATTATTCCTATGAGAAGAGGCATAAGAAAATTTAAGCAGAACATGTTGGTCAAAATAAAATTATTCTAAGAAGTGGAAGAACACAAGCTAAAGAAGGTAGGTTCAACTGTGATTTTTTAAAAAAGATTTTATTCATTATTTTTGAGAGAGGGGACGGGAGGGAGGCAGAGAGGGAGAGAGGGATCAATGTATGGTTGCCTTTCATCTGCCTCCAGCTATGGGCCTGGCTTGCAACCTGGTTATGTGCCCTGGCTGGGAATCGAACCAGCGACCTTTGGGTTTTCAGGCCAGCACCTATCCACTGAGCCAACAGCCAGGGTGATATTTTGATTAAGAACTGTGGAAGTTGTTGACAATAAGGTGGCAGTGGTGGGGGCTTCCTTTTCCTTCTTGCCTAATGTTCAGTGAGAGTGCATAGGGGAAAAAGTTAGAGCAGGATTTGGGATTAGTACCAGCTGAAAATGTCTTGACAGGAAAATCTTTTTAGAGGAAGGCACGGTATCCAAGGGGATGTGACAGCCCCACTTAGGGCATTTCAACATGTATCACACAATATTTTTGAAGGCTAATTATAGAAAGCAATCTTGTACTGGCAAGAAGCCTCTAAATGTTTCCTATCTTTCCATTTGGTGTTTCACTCTATGATCACTTCCATATTTTTATGGTTTTCCTATAACACATATTTGAAAAGCCATTTAGGAAAAGAAAAATTTTGGTTTGGTAAACCTTGGGTCTTCAGTAAGTGAAATGTGGTAAAATGAAGATAGAAAAAAAAAAAGTGTCATGAATTTGTTGTATCGGAGGGAGAAAACTGGCAGTAGCTTTGTTATTAGCCAGGCAGTTGTAGTTATCAAACCAATGGCAGAGTAGAGGGGGCAAGGGGAGGAAAATAATTCTTTGTTTGATAAGGAATGTTGTTACCCATTGGAATGGGTTCTTTTAAAGAGCAATCCATTTTGCTTCTTACTGTTTTTATAGTTATTTGGGGCCCGGGGCTAGGCAGACCAGCGAAATAACCAGCTTGTCTTCAGCAGCACCCTGCCCAGACCTGCCCTCATTAGAAGAGTGCTGAATAGGACTTCACAAATTACCTACTTTGTCATCCATATCCCTTTTGACAGAGGGGAGTAATTTGAACCTCAGAAGGGAAAAAGATTTACCCAAGGCCATAGGATATAATTTCTAGAAAAGGCCCTAGAACAGCATGTTTCAACTCGTAGGCCAGCGCTGTTTGCACCACACCATGGTGTTGCTGATGTTCTCGTCTACTTTTAGTCTCTCCAACCCTCATTTCCTTAGCACTAGGGTTTTACTTCCAAGTAGAACCCAACAAGAAACTCAGACCTTTTTTTTTTTTTTTCAATCGATTACTGTATTTTGCATGCATATCCTTAGTCTTTCCCCATCATTTCCAGAGTTCTTCACTATTCCAGGGAATAGATAACAAAGCCCCATTAACCTGTTCATGGTGATTCATATGTTACCACTCAAGGGTAGAACTACTGTAACAGCATTTTTAACCTGAAAGGGGGCTCTCTTGGTAGAAATTTCAAGCAACAAATTAGGCTTCAGAGGGCAGTATTGTCTTTCTAGGGTTCTCCTGAACCAATGACTTCGCCTTCGTTAAGATATATTGGTTGCTCTACTTTCAAAATATTAAAGTGGCCTGCTACCATCTATACTGGTTGTTATTTTGTGATCAAGTTTACTGTGGTCTTGTAGTTAGGGCCTGAATCTTTATTAATAAATTGCTTCTTTAAAGGAAAATTTCATGACTTACCAGTGCATTGGATCTGGATAAGACATTAATCAGACCTATTATAGATTTCTGAAAAAGAAAACCCTACGAAAAGTTCACTTTGCACTTTTATTTTAGTTTTTATTTCTGCTTTTAATCATAAATTGGCCATGTTTCACTTGAGAGCAGTTTAAATCACCCAGAAAATGTTTCCAGCCTTTATACAAAAAAGGCTGTCTTTTGGGTACTTTTTCCTATTGCAAATATTTTTGAGAAACAGACTTCTTGGCTTCTTTTGCAATAAATGTCCTTGATCCATTAAATGAAGCTGTTCTTTCTTTCTTCAAAACTAACTTATAAACATTTTAAAATATAGTAGTCTTGTAGTTCCCCCCAACATATTAGAATTGTTTCATTTTTTGAGCTGCCAAGTCAGCCTGACAAAAACTGTGACATGCACGGATGGATCTGAAAGTGACTGCTATCCTTCTTTCTCCAGTTTTGTAAAATTTGCAACTAAGGAGAGTTTCCCGCCCACCCCCAACTGAGCATATATTCCGGTTAATGGCAGTTTTTTCAAAAAGGACTGCATCCTAGACTGGGCCTCTCTATGGTCAAACAGTATGTATCAGATTTTGAAAGACCTTTTTCTTCTTCGTGTGCTGTACTTTGAAGAATGAAAGTCAATAAACCAAAAGTTCTGGTATGAAAGGAGATGCCAAGGTCACAAACATTTACCTGAAAGAAGTAACAGGATATAAGAGTCAGAAGTGAAATGAAAGTTGCTGTGGATAGTTTTAGTGGGCTGAGTTCATTTGAGATCAGAGCCAGAATATTCCAAAGGGATTGCAAAAGCACATGTTTTTCCTCCATCTCAAACCTAAAGGAAAACAAGTGTCTTGCAGCGCAGCTTCATAGAACATAATTTGTGCAATCTTTTTTTTCCTACACAGTGTGAGGGAGGTTACGAAATGAATAGAAGTTTAAATTGAGCAAATACCTAGCTAGCAGGCTGAAGTCATTTGCATATAAAATGTTTTGAAATTGGCATATTATGTTCGTTTCAGGTGTACTGCATGATTCAATATTCATATATATTGCAAACCTGATCATCACAATAAGGCTAGTCACCATTCATTACCACGCATAGTTACAAACCTTTTCTTCTTGTAATGAAGGCTTTTACAATTTTCTCTCTTGGCAACTTTAAAATATGCAACACAGTACATACTATTAACTCTGGTCACCATGCTGAACATTACATCCCATGACATATCTATGTTATAACAATATGTTTGTACTCTTTGACCCTCTTCGACCATTTTGCCAATCTTTCATCCCCTCTCCTCTCTGGCAACCCCCAATTTCTTCTCTGTATCTACGAGTTTGATTTTTAGATTCTACATAGAAGTGAGATCATATGGCATTTATCTTTCTCCGACTTATGAGATCTGTCCAGAAAGTATTGAGCCAATGTCAATATAAGTAAAACAGTTTGCATGGCCAGTACTTTTGGGACAGACCTCATATTTCAGTTAGCATCATGCCCTCAAAGTCCATTCATATTGTTGCACATGACAAGATTTGGTTTTTTTTATTGGTGAATAGCATTCCATTGTGCACATGTACCAAAGCTTCCTTGTCCATTGATGGACACTTAGGCTGTTTCAATATCTTAGCTTCCTTAGATGATGCTTCAATAAAGATGAGAGTTCATATCATATATCTTTTTGAATTAATGTTCTCAGTTTCTTTGAATAAATACCCAGGAGTGGGATGGTTGGATGATATGGTAGCTCTATTTTGAATTTTTGGAGGAACCTCCATACTGTTTTCCATAGTGGCAGCACCAATTTACATTCTCACCATCCATGTACTAGGTTTCCTCTTTTTCCACATCCTCACCAACTCTTTTACCCCTTATAACAATAGCCTTTCTAACAGTTGTGAGGTGGTATCTCATTCTGCTTTTCATTTGCCTTTCTCTGATAATTAGAGATGCTAAGCATCTTTTCATGTGCCTGTTGGCCACCTGAAAATGTCTTCAGCCCTGGCTGGTGTGGCTCAGTGGATTGAGTGCCCGCCTTCAAACCAAAGGGTCGCTGGTTGGATTCCTGGTTAGGGCACAGGCCTGGGTTGTGGGCCGGGTCCCCATTTGGGGGTGTGCAAAAGGCAACCACACATTGATGTTTCTCTCCCTCTTTCTCCCTCTTTTCCCCTTTCTAAAAATAAATTAATAAATTCTTTTTAAAATTTAATTTAATTGTTGTTGTATTACATCCATCCCCTTAATAATAAATAAATTCTTAAAAAAAGAAAATATCTTTATCCTCTGCTAATTTTAAAATTATTGCCCTGGCTGGTAGCACAGTGGGTAAGGTGCCGGCCTGCGAACCCAAAGGTCGCAGGTTCGATTCCCCAGCCAGGGCACATGACCAGGTTGCAGACCAGGTCTCCAGCCAGGTCTGTGGCTGGAGGCAGGTGAAACGCAACCATACATTGATGTCTCTCTCCCTCTCTGCCTCTCTCCCTTCCCCTCTTTCTAAAAATAATGAAATAAAATCTTTAAAAAAATTATATATATTTTTGCTATTGATTTGTATGAGTTCTTCATACATTTTGTTTTATTTATTTATTTATTTATTCATACATTTTGAATAAAAGAGTATCTCTAGTACTGATTTCTCTCCTGAAGGGACATTCAATTAGATCTTTGAAGGGCTTTTTCAGCAAGAATGATTTAGCATCAAGTTAAGCAAAAGACCTTATTCATTTTACACAAAAACTAGATTATTTTTGTTTTGTTTCAACTTATAAAATTGCAAATATTCTGGCTTTGATATATATTTGGTTACATTTCTGGTCCTTTAATTACAGACTCTTAAAAATGCCCAAAAGACCTATGTATGACAGCTCTATTACTCTTAACAAATTATTCCCTGATAGCTTTTTTTTTTTTTTATCAACAAAATGGATGTATTGGTACCAAAATTGCCTCTTTATATTCCAAAGATGGAGAAGAGTTGTAGTCAAAACTATGCTAGCCTGCCCATTTCTTGGACATTTGTTCTATGAACAATTGAAGTTATCTTTTCAAGTCTCTGTCATTGGATTTACTTTATAATTTGATAAGTAATGGTCACACTACAGTGTTTAGGACTAATAAGAGGACTTCAATGGGAATTGAGTAAGCTGACAAATGTTTAAGGTTTTTATGTCTTTGAGCACAAAAACGGAGGAGGACTGTATTGAAGGAGTGAGAGAGTATCAGTTTCTGTGGAGATTTTCACTTGACAAATTATGTGCAGTAGTGCATCTAATCTAGTACCCATTTGAATAGTCCCAGTAAGTTTCTGTTTTCTAACATTAAGGAGCAGGAGGCCAATGTAGTAGACTGTAATAATGTTATATTTTTGTTATGTTATATTTATTTTCTATTTTATTATCTTATATTTATATATTATCTTACAGATTCTGTAGTCATAAACTGTTGTTCCTATAAATGTAAGGCACATGGATTAAAGGTTGTGCCACCATATACTATAGTTGTGGCAATCTTAAAATAATTAAGAGCATATTTTCCTCAAAAATATTTATATTCAATGAACAATTTAATAGCAAAGAAATAGAGTCAGGGATATGAGGTGTTTTCCCCATAACTGGAGGAAAGCTGAACAAGTCCCTCCCGCTCTTTGCTAGCCAGGAGTGATTATTACTAAATGCAAAAATGTCTCAGCCTACCACAGCTTTGTGAATAGAAATAAGTTCTTTTCCCCCCTGGAAATCCTGGTGACATGACTCAGAAAGCTGGAGGAGGCCTTTCTGGGGTGGGAATTGATAGGCCTTAAGTCCTCTGTGTGTGATGGTGAACACCCTCCCCCAACACGTGTACACACAGACACGCACACACAGGCCCCCCCCCCCCCATCCCACTTCCCTGCTGCTGTGAAAGCAGAGCCGGCAAATGGCGAATACCTACCTATCCGGACAAGGGGATGTGCTTTCACACTGAGGAGGGGAGCAGCTGCCCTCTAGAGGAGGACTGGGAAGGGGATTAGCCAGGATTTCTGTTCACAGTAGGCTGCACTTTGAGTCCTTCAGAAAATTGATAGCTTCCAAATGTTCTTTGTGTTCCCTACAATAAAGGGTCTCTGAGGCAAAGCCAAACTTAGAGCTACACACAAAAGAACATTATTAAATATATACTTCCCCTCATTGTGCCTCGGCCCCTCCCTCACCCATGCTCAATTGGCCAAGATTAGTTGAAAGAAATACCTTAAAAACAATGGGGAAACAGGAATACAGACCACCACAGTGAAGTAAGTCGTGGCAAAAAAAAGTCATTTGAGTCTCATTGTCACCATACTTGCTGGAATATCAACAGCTGTCGGAGCAAAAGGATTCAGAGATTTGGTCCCAGAGACCATAGTTACCTGAACTTGCATGTGAAACACTGAGGAATGGCTTTGTTGGATTAATCAGATTGCTCTTTTGTTCTTTCTTCTTTAAAAAATGTTATTGTGTTTTTTCCATTACCATTTAGTCCCCTTATACTGCCCCCCTCCACCATCACACCTTGTTGTCCATGTCCATGAGCCCTTTTTTCCTTTTTGCTCCATCCCTCCACCTCTAACCTTCCCCAACCACCTTAGCTGTTACCTGGCTGTCTATCTATGAGTCTGTTTCTTAGTCTCTTCTGCTAGTCACCACATCCTGTCATCCCCTTTCCTTCCTTCCTCTTCTGGACGCCATTTCAATGATACTTGTACAAGCATTTTCCATTCCTTGACTCCTTCACCTTCCACGTCAGAAGTTGGGAGTCCCTGGCCGGTACTGGCTCCGTTTAGCGGCCCTCCTTGCCAGTTACAGTTCCCAGATTGTTGAAGACCCATCTGGGGAAAACTGTGTATCTGTGCTCATTAGCTCTCCTCCAAATGTCTGCTTTCCAGCCTCAGCTGGACCCTCAACTCTCATCCTTAATCGTTTTCTCATCTGCAGTTGGCTCCTTCTTCCATTTCCCACTGCAGCTGTTCCAAAACTTCATTGCTCTCCTCAAACCCCCGCTTCTGGCCTCCTCACTGTGAGCAGATGAGCTATGTTTCTATTTTATTTAAAAATGCCACCAGGTGACAGTTCTCCCCCTTTTTCCTCATCCAGCATCCCTGTAGCCATTCATTCTTTTTCTTCTCCTCTCTTGTGTCATTGAACTTCATTTCAACTCTTCTTACTTTTCTTCCAGCCCTGTTCCAGTCCCCACTGCTTTGTAGACACCAAATCCTCTATTTCTCCTCTTTACCCCTTAAGCTACATCTGCCTTGTTCCTTTTATAACTACACTTCCTTTTTTTTAGTTTTTAAAACCACTTTATGGAGTTATGATGGACATACAGAAAGCTGTCCATATTTAATGTATATAACTTGGTAAGGCTAGAGATAAGTATAGACTTGTGAAACCATCACCACAATCTGTCATAAACATATCATCACCTCCAAAAGTTTTCTCTTGCCCTTTTTATCGTCATCATCATTATTTTGCATAATAACATTTCACACGAAGGATACAATGCAGTACTATGTGCTATGCAATAGGTCTCTGGTACTTGCCCATCGTATAATGGAAACTTTTTGCCATTTGACTGATACTGCCTGTCCCTGCCCTATTCCCTGACAAATCGCCATCTACTCTCTGCTTCTGAGTTTGACTATTTTTGGTTTTTGATATAAGTGGAATTATGCAATATTTGTCCTTCTGTGATTGGTTTACTTCGCTCATGATAAGGCCCTCCAGATTCATCCACGCTGTCGTAAGTGGCAGAATTTCCTTCTTTGAAAGGCTGAATAATATTACAGTGCATGTATATACAACATTTTGAAAACTCTACTCATCCCTTGATGAAGACTCAGGTTGCTTCCATGTCTCAGCTATTGTGAATGTTGCTGCTATGAATGTGGGAGTGCAGATAGCGCGTAGAGTTCCTACTCGCAATTCTGTTGGCTATATGTCCAGAAGTGGACATATGGTAGTTCTATTTTTTGATTTTTTTGAGGAGCTTCTGGATTGAATTTTAATAACCTCAGCAGTCAGTTCAGGTTTTTTGAACATTCAGCACAGACCTGTATAACCACTGTTCTTGAAGGCATGGTGAATATTTGATGGTTTAAAATTTTTTTTTAAGATTTTATTTTATTATTTTTAGAGAAAGGGGAAGGAACAGAGGCAGAGAGGGAGAGAAACATCCATGTAAGGTTGCCCTTCACCTGCCTCCAGCTAGGGACCTGGCTGGAGACCTGGCTTGCAACCTGGTTATGTGCCCTGGCTGGGAATCAAACCAAGTCAAGCGACCTTTGGATTTGCAGGCTGGTGCCTTATCCACTGTGCCACCAGCCAAGGCAAAATTTGATGTTCTTAATTTTTCATCTTCGATGTACCCCTCAACCTCCGTGTATTTAGATATTAGCCCCTACAGAGTTACTAAGCAGTTCCCCTGCATCTTTTGCCTCCATTTTTCAGTTTCCAGAGGCAATCACTTTTCATTCTTGAAGATGCTAAATTTAGTGACCACTTGACCACCTGCTTTCTACCTCCCCAAATTGTGCTGTCTTCTCCTTTCATGTTCTCTTTGTATTTGTATGTCTATAGCTGTAAAAAAAAAATCCATACTGTTGTATTAATGGGGTTTCATGATGGAACAAAATTAGATGCTTAGGTTCAGTGGGTGATACTCGTTTGGAACTGTCATTCTCTTTCTGTGGTATTTCTTGTTGTTCTGTTCTCAGATTCCTTTCTCACCTTCTTACACCTATTATCCCAGGGTGATCATATTTTCTCCCTTGGCTCCAGCTATGAATTTTACTCACATAAGTCAATAATTTATATCTCCAGCTCCAGAATTTCTCCTGAGCCCTGGACCATCCATCTATTTACCAGACTTCACCTAGGTATCCCTTTCTTTCAAACTGTTATCCTCCCTCCTGCCTTTCTTCTAGCTAATGGTGTCACTTCATCACCTAAACTAGAATATTCAGTCATATTCATCTATCTCCCTAACAAGGAATCTATGTGTTTCCTGGAAAGCACAGATGATGTCTCATTAATTTCTGGGTCCCCTAACCATTAGCCCAGTTCCTCAGATAATGAGGGTAGGCACTCATATGCAAGTTTATGAAATCGATGAGAGCTTTCTTTCACAGCCTAAATATAGCATACGGCCAAAGACACCATGTCAGCAAGGCAACACATAACAATGTGTTTAGCTCATGTGCAGTTAAATCCCATATTTTATGGAATACTTGACAGCAGACCAAGTTACACGTGATTTAATTATGATTAAAAGTATCTCCCTTATTGCGAAAACAGTTGAATTCTTCTATGGGTATAAAAGCGGTTGTGCAACTTGTGCCTCACTCTATATATCTGTAAATAAAATTTGAGTTTTGGAGATTAAAAACTCCTTGCAGCTTAAGGACCTTTAAAGGTTCTTGAAGAAGCACCAGGAGTCGTGACTTTAGAAAATTTCATTAGTTATTAGCTAGCACCAATGCTTCTAATACAGCTTTATATTACATTGTTGAGGAGGCAGCCTACTGTTCTGGCCTGTTACTGTAAAATAACAACAGCAGTAACAACCTCGGGGCCACCTACAAGTGGGCATAACACACAAAAACAAGTTCTCCTTTTCATCATTTGTCTCCTTGTCTCTAAATAGAAACAAATAAATCTACCCATGAATGTCCTTGTGACATTTGTTTGGATTTTACCATGGCTCAAGCTCTCCCTTACACTCTTCTATAATGTTAGGAGAATACATGCTTGCGGACCTTTTTCACAAGTCCAGCCTTCCAGGCCAGCCTATTCATTTTAACTGGGTTCAGTCAAGTATACCATTCGGACAGTCTCAACGCCTTTATCCTTAGGGCAGGGAAGATAAGTGGAACTTACATTCCAAATGCAGCATTTTCACCCGGGTTTCTGTAGTTGAGCTACAACTATGCTTAGGTAAATACAAACAGGGGAGAGAAGGTACAAAGTCGGAATTTGGATTTGTGGCTGTTTTTCCGAGTGCAAACTCCCTTGGACTGTGAATTCTGTGGCATCAGGCACTCCATTTGGTTTGCATTTCTTTCTCACTAAATGGGAAAAATTATTCATAATTGAGTGGAACAGATTGCAAATTATTTAGTCCCCAGTGGAAAAGAACTCGAGATGCTGAATGAATCAATGATGCAAATGCAGAAGCTGAGTGAAATCACTGTAACAGATGAAGGCCAAAAAATGCCACAAAGCCCAAAAGATGACTGTCCGAAAGATCAATAATGATGCAAGGCTCTCAAAGTCGACTACTATCTTTCAACTACACAGAAAGTCAACATTTGAAATTATGTTACAATGTAAAAGAACATGAAGGCAACGAATGACTCCTGTTTGCTATTAGTTTATTGTTTAAAATTATTACATTGGGAGAACCAAGATGGCGGAGGAGTAAGTGGGGCTACACCAATCTCCTCCCAACACCAAACTGGAATTACTACTTAACTGGGGAGAAATCATCCGGAATAACCAACAGAACACCAGCTGGAGAGAAGTCTTATTACCAGGGACAGAACAAATTCATCACAACGTGACAGGTAGGAAGTGCGGAGACATGAGAGGCTGGTGAGGCTCCCACGGGGGGCAGCTGCAGGGACCAAAAAGCATCTCAGCAGCCATGGGCTCCACCTGAGAAGGGTGGGATCTACACCCCCAACTGGGCTCCCCAGCCTGCAGCAACACAGCTGAGAGTAAACAGCACCCAGCTATGAAAGCAAAAAGTTGCCAGGTTTAGCTGGCTTGACAGAGAGACAGAGTTCCCAAGGGGACCACCCATGAAGATACAGTGGCACCCACCTAGCAGTGCCTAAACCTGACCACTGATCACAGACTGATTGGATTGACAACTAAAGGGGACAAAGACAGTGGCTCCCTGGTAGAATCCAACTGGCTGACTAGGCCCAGACTGGGTCACGAGCTGACATCACCAAGCACAGATCCAGGAAGTAAAAAAAGTGCATCTCTACCCCACTGAGGGTCACACCACTAAGACAGTAAGTCAAAGCAGACCAAACCAAGAAGCAGAAACAAACAAGAGCCACCTAAAATGGGGAGACAAAGAAATAAACCCTCAGCAAATGGAAAGGAGGAATCCCCAGGAAAAGTGCAAAATGAAATTGAGGCAAGCACGCTATCAGACATGGAATTCAAAATAATGATGATAGAGAAGCTCAATGAGCTCAGCAAGTTCAAAGAAAACTACAAACAACTCCAAGGGAACTACAAAAAACTCCAGGAGAACCACAAAGAACTCCAGGGAAGCTACAAGGAACTTACTGAGAACTACACAGCATTAAGAAGGACATAGACACCATCAATAAGAGCCAGGAGGAAATGAAGAATACAATTTCTGAATTGAAGAACATAGTAGAAGGAATCAAAAGCAGGCTAGAGAAAGGAGAGGATTGGATCAGCAAGCTGGAGATCAATGTAGGAAAAAATTCCCAGGCAGTGCAACAAAATGAAAAAGGATTGAAAAAGAATGAAGAGGTTTTAAGAAAGCTGCAGGACAACATGAAACATAACAACATCTGTATCATAGGGATACCAGAAGAAGAAAAGGAGGAGCAAGGGATAGGAAACCTGTTTGAAAAAGTAATGACCGAAAACTTCCCTAACTTTAGGAGAGAATATGTTATGCAAACTCAGGAATCATAGAGGGTCCCAAGGAAGATGAACCCAAACAGGCCCACTCCAAGACACATCATAATGAAAATGGCAAATTTCAAAGACAAGGAGAGAATCCTAAAAGCAGCCAGAGAGAACATCTAATAACATACAAGGGGGCTCTCATAAGGCTATCAGCTGATTTTTCTACAGAAACACAACAAGCCAGAAGGGAATGGCAAAAAATATTTCAAGCAATGAAAAACAAAGGCCTGCAACCAAGAATACTCTACCCAGCAAGGCTGTCATTCAAAATGGAAGGTGAAATAAGGAGCTTCCTAGACAAAAGAAGTCTAAAAGAATACATCACCACCAGGCCAGCATTGCAAAGAGATGCTAAAGGGTCTGCTTTAAGAAGATGAAGAAACAAAGAGGCAGAAACGCAGGTACTGAGGTAAATGGATTAAGTGCACCAATCAAAAGACATAGGGCAACTTAATGGATAAGAACCAACTTTAACTTATGAATACTTTAAAGTGATCTTGTTACTATACCCGAAGAACCCTGAAACACCAATTTATAAGAACCTATGTACCTGTATGTTTGTAGCAATGCTATTTACAATAGCTAAGTGCTGCAAACAGCCTAAGTGCCCATCAGTGGATGATTGGATCTAAAAACTTTGGTACATTTACACACTGGAATACTACACAGAAGAAAGAGAGAAGGAATTCCCACCCTTTGCAACAACATGGATGGAACTAGAAAGTATTATGCTTAGTGAAATAAGCCAGTCAGTGAAAGACAAATACCATATGATCTCACCCATTACAGGATAATAATGAACAAAACTAACAAGCAAAACAGAACCAGATGTATGAACACAGTGAATAGACCTGCAGTGAGCAAATGGGAGGGGGAAGAGGGGATGAGGAGGCAAAGAAGGGG
This sequence comes from Noctilio leporinus, assembly GCA_004026585.1. Lineage (NCBI taxonomy): Eukaryota > Metazoa > Chordata > Mammalia > Chiroptera > Noctilionidae > Noctilio > Noctilio leporinus. Next base: position 230,499 of record PVIW01001898.1, on the reverse strand, counting down.
AGCAGTTTAGTCAAGGGACTAATATGGAAGAACCATGGACATGGACAAGTGGGATTGACATTGGGGGGGAGTGGGTGGATGGGGAAGGAGACAGAGGGCAGTAAAAAGGGATGGATGTAATACAACAATAAAATTAAATTAAAAAATAAAATTATTGCATTGTATGGAACTTGTAAAATTATTGGGATATTTAAAAAAATCAAATCAATAAATAATTATTATCTGTAGTATTGTAAGACTTATGATAGACATTTGAAGGATACAATTAATAAACTAGGAGCTCCTATCTTAGAGCCTTGTAAATTAATGGAGGGGAGGAAAAGGTAGGACAAAAAATGAAAAAGCTCAATAGTAACATTTTAAAGGACTGTTTGAGAAAACAGAAGGGGAGATTTGACAAGTCAGTGAAAGTAAGACACAAATGAAAAAGAACAGATACCAGTTTAACAGTGTCATGAGTGCACACTGGGGTGGTCAGCAAAGTCTTTTTGGAAGAGGTAGATTTGGAATTGGATATTTAACAAAACATGTATATTTTGACCGTACACATTTATGCAAACTCACACAGACAGACAGGCAGACACACGAATATGCATGCTCTTAAGTAGCTGACCAACAGTCTATTCATGTACCATTTACAGCCAGTTACTTGAAATACATGTGAGCATAATCAATCCTCTTTTGTATGTTCATTTTGTTTTTTAAAGATTTTATTTATTGTTTTCAGAGGGAGGGGAAGGGAGAGAGGGAGATAGATATCAATGTATGGTTGCCTTTCACCTGCCTCCAGCCACAGACCTGGCTGGAGACCTGGCTTGCAACCTGGTTATGTGTCCTGGCTGGGGAATCGAACCAGCGACCTTTGGGTTCGCAGACCAGCACCTTATCCACTGTGCTACCGGCCAGGGCTCTCAATCCTCTTTTTATGTGGCCCATTATAACATAGTAAATTGCCATTTTTAAATATATCATCATCCCTGGCTGGTGGCACAGTGGATAAGGTGCTGGCCTGTGAACCGATCACTGGTTCGATTCCCAGCCAGGGCAACATAACCAGGATGCAAGCCGGGTCTCCAGCCAGGTGTATAGCTGGAGGCAGGTGAAAGGCAACCATACATGGATGTCTCTCTCCCTCTCTGCCTCTTTCCCTTGCCCTCTCTCTAAAAATAATAAATAAAATCTTTTAAAAAATACTTGGAAGCCCTGGCTGGTAGCACAGTGGATAAGGCATCAGCCTGTGAACCCAAAGGTCGCAGGTTCAATTCCCAGCCAGGGCAACATAAGTAGGTTGCAAGCCAGGTCTCCAGTCAGGTCTGTGGCTGGAGGCAGGTGAAAAGCAACCATACATTGATGTCTCTCTCCCTCTCTGCCTCTTTCTCTTCCCCTCTTTCTAAAAATAATAAAATAAATCTTAAAAAAATTACAATTAATTTAAAAAAATACTCGGAACTAGTGCATATAAAACTTAAGTTATATTGTAGTCTATAAACTAAATAATAGCATAATGTCTAAAAATGTACATACCTTAATGAAAATACACATTATTGCTAAAAGCTACCATTATCTGAGCCTTTAGTGAGTCATGATCTTCTTTGTTGGTGGAAGAACTTGTGTCAGTGTTGGTAACTGCTGACTGGTCAAGGTGGTGCTTGCTAGAGGTTGGGTGGTTGTGACAATTTCTGAAATTAAGAGAAATTTTTTTTTTCTGCCATGGAGATTGAGTCTTCCTCTCATGAATGACTCCAGTGGAGCACACAATGGTGTTTGACAGCATTTTACACATAGTAGAACTTCTTTTAAAATTGGAGTCAGTCGGGTCAAAATTGGCTGCTGCTTTGAAAATTAAGATCATGTAAAATTGTAAATCCTTTGCTGTCAGCTCGGCAGTCTTCCCAGTATCTGCAGGGGAAGCAGATTCCATCTCAACAAACCATATTCTTTGCTCATCCATCGGAAGCAGCTCCTCACCCCGTAAAGTTTTATCATGAGACTGCAGCAGTTCAGTCCCATCTCAGCTTCCACTTCTCACTCCAGTTGTCTTGAAATGTCCACAATATCTGTCGTGCTTCCTTCACTGAAGACCGAAACCTTGAGGGATGGAATTGCTCATACAAACTCCTGTTCATGTTGATATTTTGATCTTTTCCCATGAATCCTGAATGTTCTTAATGGCACTTGGAATAGCAAATGCTTTTCACGTTTTCAACTGGCTTTGCCCAGACCCATCAGAGGAATCTCTATCTATGGCAGCTGTAGCCTCACAAAATGTATTTCTTCCTTCCTTCCTTTTTTTAAAAGATTTTATTTATTATTTCCAGAGAGAGGGAAAGGGAGAGAGGCAGAGAGGGAGAGAGACATCTATGTATGGTTGCCTTTCACCTGCCTCCAGCTACAGGCCTGGCTGGAGACCTGGCTTGCAACCTGGTTATGTGCTCTGGCTGGGAATCGAACCAGTGTCCTTTGGGTTTGCAGGCTGGCACCTTATTCACTGTGCTACCAGCCAGGGCAAAATGTATTTCTTAAATAACAGGACCTCAGTGGGATGAATGTAATACAACAAAAATTAAATTAAATTTAAAAAAACAACGGGACCTCCGCGTTGCAACGGCTCCTCGATCCACGGCCCGCAGCGTGGACACAACACCCGTCTCCCTTAGAGCTCGGCTGACCAGGTGCGTTGTCAGGGAGCCGCCAGGCTCCGGAAGGAATCTGGTTCTGAGCACTGGGTCTCAACAGTGGGCTTAAAATATTGCGCGGACCATGCTGTAAACAGATGTGCTGTCATTCAGGCTTTGTCGTGCTGTTTACAGAGCACAGGCAGAGTTGATTTCGCATAATTCTGAAGGGCCCCAGGGTTCTCCAAATGCTCAATGAGCTTGGGATTCAACTTGAAAGTCACCAGCTGCGTGAGCCGGTAACAAGAGACTCAGCCTGTCCTTTGAAACTTTGGGGCCAGGCACTGATCACTCCTCTCTAGCTCCGGAAGTCCTAGATGGCATCTTCTTCCAATAGGAGACCATTTAATGTACATTTAAAAAGCTATTGTTTAGTGTCGCCACCTCAATAATTATCTTAACTAGGTCTCCGGGATAACTTGACATGGCTTTTACATCAGCACTCGCTGCCTCGCTGTGTACTTGGTTATGGAGGTGGCTTCGTTCCTTAAACCCGTTGAATCAGCCTCCACTAGTTTCCAACTCTCCTGGTGCATCACCTCTCTCGGCCTTCATAGGGTTGAAGAGGCGTAGGGTATTGCCCTGGGGTCGGCTGTGGCTTAAGGAAGTTTTGTGGCTGGTTTGACCTTCTATACAGACCACTAAGAGTTTCTCTGGGTCAGCAATAGGGCTGTTTTGCTTTCTTATCATTTGTGTGTTCACTGGGTTAACACTGTAATTCCCTTCAAGAACTTTTTTCTTTGTAGCTACAATTTGGCTAACTCTTTGGCTCAAGAGGCTTACCTTTCAGCCTGTCTCAGCTTTCAGCATGTTTTCCTTACTACGCATAATCACATTTAGCTTTTAAAAAATTATTTTCAATGAGGAGAAGGGAGGGATACATCGATTGTTTGCCTCTTGCGGACCCCCGACTAGGGACCTGGCCTGCAACCGTGAGATCGAACTAGCAACCTTTTGGTTCGCAGGCCGGTGCTCAACCCACTGAGCCACACCAGCCAGGGCTGGCTTTTGATTTGCAGTGAGGGATATGTGAACTCTTCCTTTTAGTTGAATCCTTACAGGCTACTATAGGCGTATTAACTGGCCTAATTTAAATAATTTTTGTCTCTCAGGGAAAAAGAACGCCCGAGAGAGATGGAGAAATAGCCAGTCTGTGGAACAGTCAAAACGAAAACATCTATCAATTAAGTTTGCTTTAAAAAAAGATTTTATATATTTATTTTTAGAGAGAGGGTAAGAGATGGAGAAAGAGAGGGAGAGAAGCATCAGTGTGTAGCTGCCTCTCACACACCCGCAGCTAGGGACCTGGCCACAGCCCAGACATGTGCCCTGACTGGGAATCAACCTGGCGGCCCTTTGGTTCTCAGGTCGGTGCTCAGTCCACCCAGCCACACCAGCCAGGGCCAGCTCCCTGTCTTACATGGGCACAGTTTGTGGTGCACCCAATCACAATAGTAACATCAGAGATCACTGCTCACAGATCACCAGAGCAAATGCAATAATGATGAGAAAGATTGAAATGTTGCAAGAATGAACAAAATGGGACATACAGACATGAAGTGACTCCATGTTATTGGAAGAATTGCTCCCATAGAGTCGCTTATTGCAGGGTTTCTATAAATCTCCAATTTTTAAAACAATATCGGAGGAGCACCAAAACATATTTTTCTTGTAGTCTGTGAGGTGATCTCTTTGTTTCTCACCACATGATTTTCCACCCTACCGCCAGAGCAGCTCTTCAAATGCAAAAATAGCAACCGGTGTGTACTTGCAGAATTAAAACTCTTGAAAAATAAGCTTGTTGATTTCTCTCCCAATAATATTCAGAAATTATCATCTTCTCTATCCCTAGTGCTCTTCTTATGGGAGTTTTCTTGCAGGTGATTTTCTGTCTTTCTCTGGCTTCTTTTAAATTCTCTTTTTGCAGCTTGTAAAGTTAATTTGATCTCGTTCTCCTGTCATCCACAGCCTACCTCTGGGCCTGTTGGCTCTGGGGCCTGTTGGGAGGGACTTCCGTGGAACTCAGTGTCAGATGCCGCCAGCGACTGGCTCCAGGTAACTCACAAAGCCACCTGTTTGAAACTGCAAGGCAACCTACAGAGCAGTCCATAATTTCCGGTTGCATCTTCTGGGCCTGGGTGTGCATGGGAAGGGCCAAGCTGCACGCCCAGGCTGACTTCCACGGCACCACTCCCAGGGCCAGGTCAACCAAAGCACCACAGTAACTAGATTTCTTCCCCTTGCCTCTGCCTGCCAGCTTCCTGTGAGTCTCAGTCACTGAAAGGTTCTCAGCGAGTCGCAGATTACGGGGAGTGACGTTCATCAGACTGATACAGATTCATTCTGCGTGCCAGGGCATACAGATTCATTCTGCATGCCAGGGCGTTGTCTGGGGCTACTTAGGCAAAGTCTCCGAGTACACCAAAGCCAGCTGCCTCCTGCCGAGGGCTTCGCACCTTTGTGGTGGGGTGTGGTCTCAGGGAGTCTTCTTCAGGGGAGGCCAACAGCTCACCAGGCCCTGACAGACCAAGGCTTGGCTGTGTGAACGGAGGCTCTGCACCGGTGGGGGCTTGTGAATGAAAGCTGGCCTTTGCCCTGGAGCCCCACCACTCAGTCCCTGACTCTCCCGAGGTCCATCCACACCCGCTGGCCACAGGCCCAGGCTGCTGATTTCTCTGCAGCGCATGCGCTCTGGGGGGTAGGGCGACAAGCAGTCCAGAGAGTGGGGCGATTACATTCCCCCAGGCTGAGGCCTTATGGAGGGAGTGCCCCACCTAACAAAGGTGGCATCTGCGGGCAGTGTGGGAGAGGGACTCGGCACAGGGGCCCTGGCGTTTGTTCCTTCAGCTCTCTTCCCAGATCTGCACAGTCCAGCCTCTCCTCGCACAACCATAGGAGCCACAAGGCAGTGGCCGAGAACAATATTTCATGCACTGGCCCTTTAAGAGGGCACCTGGGTTTCTAACCTTCCTCCCTGGCAGACGGAATCCTTGCTGATTTTCACAGCCAGATGTTATGTCTGCTTCTCTTCCTGGCTTTGGTGCTCTGGGCTGGGGTACCCAGAATGGGGTTCAGACCCCCCACCCCTGTGCTCCTCAGCAGGGAGCTTTACATCTCAGATATCCCGTATTATCTGCCGCCACACCTGGGTGCAGGGTCAGCCTTTTCAAGGTTCCTCCCGTCCTCCCAGTCCCAATGTGGCTTCTTCTGTAAATCCTTGGTTATAGGACTTCTTGTTCAGCTAGTCCTCCGCTGGTTATTCAGGTTGATTGCTCTGTATTTTAGTTGTCATTCCCGTTTGGTCCTGGGAGGAGGTGAGTGTAACTTCTACCTGTTCCAGTGCAAACTTGGATCTCTCCTCAGTGTGTTTTTTAAAGGAATCACATCAGAAAGCCACATGGACAATTGGAAGCCACACTATAGTTTTCCCTTTTGTCATTTATTTTCAAGACACAGAATTTAGCTATCGTGACTGAGAAGGGCACATACTATAATTAAGGGCTATACTAAAATTAGCTTTTATTAAAAATAATCTAGAAATGAGAGTAACATCTTGCTGGCGAGAATGGAAAATAATATAGTCACTTTGGAAGACAGTTGGGCAGTTTTTTACAAATGTAAACAAAGTTTTATCATAAAATTCAGTAACCTCACTCCTTGGTATTTACCCATATGGGTTGAAGACATTTGTCCACACAAACACCTACACATAAGTATTTATAGCAATCTTATTCAGAATTGCCAACATTTGAAAGCAACCCAAATGTTCTTCAGTAGGTAAATGGGTAAACAAACTGTGATATATCCTGGTAATGGAATATTATTCAGTCATAAAAAAGAAATGTTATCAGCCACAAAAATACATTAAGGAAACTTAAAAAATAATTTTATTTATTTTACTTTTCGAGAGAGGGGAAGGGAAGAAGAAAGAGAGGGAGAGAAACATCAATATGTGGTTACCCCTCACACTCCCCCAGCCAGGGACCTGGCCCTCAACCCTGGCACCTACCCTGACTGGGAATCGAACTGGCGACCTTTTGGTTCACAGGCTGGCACTCAATCCACTGAGCCACAGCAGTCAGGGCACATTAAGAAAATTTAAATGCATATTCATAAGGGAAATACAGTTATTCATTCTAAGAGGCTGCATACTGTATTATTGAGATGATAAAAGTGGATTCAGGGTGAGAGAGAAATAAGTGAAGCACAGGAGATTTTTTAAGGCAGGAAAACTTTGCTACATGATGGTGTTTGGTAAACATATAACATTATGCATGTGTCAGAAACATAGTATTGTGTAAGAGCAAATTCTAATGTAAACTATGAATTATTACTAATGTATCGCTATTTTGTTCATTTAAAAAAATATTTGAGAGGGGGACAGAGGGGAGCAAAAAGGGGATGGATGTAATACAACAACAAAATTAAAAAATATATATATTTGAGGCCCTGGCTGGTAGCACAGTGGATAAGGCGCCGGCCTGTGAACCCAAAGGTCGCAAGTTCGATTCCCCAGCCAGGGCACATAACCAGGTTGCAAACCAGGTCTCCAGTCAGGTCTGTGGCTGGAGGCAGGTGAAACGCAACCATACATTGATGTGTCTCTGTCTTTCTGTCTCTCTCCCTTCCCCTCTTTCTAAAAAATAATGAAGTAAAATCTTTAAAAAAAAAAAAGATGGCATCCTTTAAAGAATATATATATATATATATATATATCATACTAATGCAAGATATTCATCATAAGAGAAACTGTGGGGGTGGTATTTGGAAGTTCTGTAATTTTTCCTCAGTTTTTCTGTAACCTGAAACTGCTCTGAATAATGAAATCTCATAATTAAAAATCTTGAAATGTAAAATCTTTAAGGGAATCTTTTATTGTATATATTCACTCATTTATTTATTTTCAAGGTCATGTAAAGGATTAGATCGTCTCCTTTTAGTATCGGACTACCTTCTGAGGCACTATACCAGTTCTGACTGCAAAGGAAAACATTTCTTACTTTATTAATCCAGAAAGAAATTGAATTCCATAGTAGCCATTAAGCGAAGCAGTTGGAATAGGAATGTGATAAAGCCTCACCTATGCAAACTCATTGGAGAATAGAGGTAGGAAGCATGAATGCTAGAATGTTTTAAAATTAAGTTAATTTATGACGTGCACATACTCATGGTAACTGAAATTAGACTGGCTATTGTATAGCTGAGGTCCTTGGGGGAACCACAGTGAGAATAGACTTTCCTGTCTGTTTCCTTTAGTTCACATAATTTTCCTCGGCTTGGAATGTCCTTCTGTCCACCTACCAAAAGCTTATTCATTCTTCAAGGCTTAAATTCTTTCCACTCTGTCAAGCCTTCTCTGTCTGATATATTCAGCAGGACTTCCTTCTGTATTGATTTACAGCTGTTTGGGGTCAAATCTGTGAGATGCTTAGAGGCAGCGACCAGGGCCTCTTCATCTCTGTGATAGTTGTATCACTTTGTGCTGTGCTTCGTACTCTAAAAACATCTCAAAAATACCTGATAAGTACATTTATTAATAATTATTGATAGAGACTGTAATGCAGGTTTCAAATAGTTGTTTCATTATGAGTTCAGAGGTGAAAGTAACACAAATGTGTCATAAGGAAAGCAGACAACAGAGAGTGATTACATAAAATAAATTAGATTTGACTTTATAGAATTCTTGAATGTGACTGCCTGTATATAGATCTTGGAGACAATTGTGTTCAACCTTTTCATTTCTTTTATTTTTTTAAATACGTATTTTAAAATTTTATTGTTGTATTACATCCATCCCCTTTTTGCTCCCCTCTGTCCCCCTCCCCACCCACCCATTCCCCGCAAAGTCAGTCCCACCTGTTGTTCATGTCCATGGTTCCTTTATACTAGGTTCTTGTCTAAACTGCTCCCCTTCCTTGCCTCTTCCTCCCCCCCTTTTCATCTGTTTAAAGATGTTTATTGACATACTATATAATTCACATAACATGAATGTTCACCTGTTTAAAGTGTGTAATTCAGTGGTTTTTATTATGTTCAGAGTAGTGTGATTATCACAACAATCTAAATTTAAACCATTGTATTGCCTTTCAGTAAATATTTTTATAAACAATACTTTGCATTTTAACCATTTTATTGAAGTGTACTTGCTATACAAAACTGCAAAAGTTTAATGATTATAGTTGGATGAGTTTGGACTTATGCATATACTTATAAAACTATCACTACACTCAAGGAAAGAAACATATTGACTACCTCCAACATTTTACTTGTACCATTTTTGTGGTAAGAATGCTTGCCTAAGGTTTACCCTCTTAACAAATTTTTAAGTGCACAGTACTATGTTTTGATTGTTAAGTAGAGGCAAAATGTACATCAATTCTCTACAATGTATTCATCTTCTATAACAGAAATTTTATATCCATTGAAGAATAACTCCTGTTTCCCCTTCCCCCAGTCCCTGCCAACCATTATTCCATTCTCTGCTCCTATGAGCTTGACTATTTCGGATAATTCACATAAGTAGGTTCATGCTGTATTTGTTTATGTGATCGGCTTATTTCACTTAACATAAATGTCTTCCAGGTCCATTCAGTTGGAGCCAGTGGTAGGATTTCAATTTTTTTAAAGGTAAGGTAGTTTTCATTATATATATATATATCTTACATTCCCTTTTTTATCCATTCATTTGTTAATAGGTATTTGCATTATTTCCATATCTTGGCTATTGTAAATAATGATGAAATACACATAGAATGCAGATATCAATTTGAGATCCTGATTTCAATTCTTTTGGATATATATATATATATATATATATATATATATATATATATATATCCAGGCATGGAATTGCTGGATCACAAGGAAATATACTTTTAATTATTTTGAGGAACTTCTTTGCAGTTTTGATAGTGGCTGCACCATTTTATATTCCCACAAACAATGTATAGTGGCTCCAATTTCTTAACATACTCTTCAATACTTTTTAAAAATATGTTTCATTGATTATGTTGTTACAGTTGTCTTAATTTTTTTCCCTTTGCCCTCTTCCACCCAGTACCCCTATTCCTTCCAGCAATCCCCACCCTTAGTTCATGTCTGTTGGTCGTGCATGTAACTTACTTGGTTTCTCCATTTCCTACACTGTTTTTAACATCCCCTGTCTCTTTTGTACCTACCAATTTATGCTTCTTAATTCCTGCACCTTTCCCCGCATTCTCCCTGTCCCATCTGATAACCCTCCATATGATCTCCATATCTATGGAGATTCTGTTCCTGTTTCTAGTAGTTTGTTTAGTTTGTTTTTATCTTTTTAGATTCATTTGTTGATTGTTATGTGTTTGTTGTCATTTTACTGTTCATGGTTTTGATCTTCTTTTTCTTAAATGTGTCTCTTTAACATTTCATATAATAAGCTTGGTGATGATGAACTCCTTTAGCTGTTTTTAGGCCTCATATTAAACGTATCCAGATCTAGAGACTTTCAAATTTTAGAATGGTTTGAAAACCACTCATTCTGTTAGTGGGATTTGTTAGCTTCTACTGCACAGTTTGTGGTTCAAAAAGCAGAGCTGTATATTTGCTCATGAAAAAGATAACTTGGACAGAGTTGAAAGTGCTCTATCAAAATAAGAGGTGATTACAAGACACATCATAATTAAAATGCCAAAGGTTAAAGATAAAGAGAGAATCTTAAAAGCAGCAAGAGGAGAGCGTTACCTCCAAAGGGCTTCTTATAAGACTCTCAGCTGATGATTTCTCCAAAGACACTTTGCAGGCAAGAAGGTCCTGGCAAGAAATATTCGGTGATGAAAAGCAAGAACCTATAAGCAAGATGACTCTATCCAGGAAAGCTATCATTCATTTTTTTTTTAAAGATTGTATTTATTATCTCCAGAGAGAGCGGGGAAGGGATGGAGACATCAATGTATGGTTGCCTTTCACCTGCCTCCAGCCATGGGCCTGACTGGAGACCTGGCTTGCAACCTGGTTATGTGCCCTGGCTGGGGATTCGAACCAGCAACCTTTGGGTTCGCAGGCTGGCACCTTATCCACTGTGCTACCAGCCAGGGCAGAAAGCTATCATTTAGAATGGAAGGGCAGATAAAGTGCTTCCCAGACAAGGTAAAGCTAAAGGAGTTCATCATCACCAAGCCATTATTACATGAAATGTTAGAGGGACTTATTTAAGACAAAGAGGATCAAAAATATGAATATTAAAATGACAACAAACTCACAACTATCAGCAACAGCACCTAAAAAATAAAAAGGAAAAAAATAACAAACCAAGCAAACAGCCAAAATAGGATCAGAAACATAGGTTTGGGAATCATTTGGAGGGTTATCAGCCGGGAGGGGGAAGAGAGAGAAATGGGGAAATGGTGCAGGGATTAGGAAACACATAGTTGGTGGGTCCTAAATAGACAGGGGGAAGATAAGAATAATAGAGGAAAGGGTGAAATCAGAGAACGTATATGCACAACCCATGGACATGAACTAGGGGGTGTGGGACTGCAGGAGGGAATGGCAGGGGTGGCGAGTGGGCTGGGGTGTAGGGGACTAAAGGGAAAAGAATTTGAGATAACTGTAACAGCATGATTAATAAACTATATAAAAATAAAATAAATTAAAAAAAATTGCTGAAAGGGCAAAAAAAAAAAGACTATCAGCTGATTTCTCAAAAGAAACCTTGCAGGCAAGAAGGGACTGGCAAGAAGTATTCAAAGTGATAAAAAGCAAGAACCTACAACCAAGATGACTCTATCCAGCAAAGCTAGCATTCAGAATAGAAGGGGAGATAAAGTGCTTCCCAGACAAGGTAAAACTAAAGGAGTTCATCATCACCAAGCCATTAGTATATGAAATGTTAAAGGGTCACATTTAAGAAAAAGAAAATCAGTCCCTGGCTGGTAGCACAGGGGATAAGGTGCTGACCTGTGAACCCAAAGGTCGCAGGTTCGATTCCCCAGCCAGGGCACATAACCAGGTTGCAAAACAGGTCTCCAGCCAGGTCTGTGGCTGGAGGCAGGTGAAAAGCAACCACACATGGATGTCTCTCTCCCTCTCTGCCTCTCTCTCTTCCCCTCTTTCTAAAAATAATTAAATAAAATCTTTAAAAAAATTGTTAAAAAAATTCCTAAAAAAAAACGAAAAAGAAATGGGTGGGTGGGTGGGTGGGGGGACAGAGGGGAGCAAAAAGGGGATGGATGTAATACAACAACAATAAAATTAAAAAAAAAAAATAACGAAAAAGAAAATCAAAACTCTGATCGTTAAAATGACAACAAACTCATAACTATCAACAAATGAATCTAATTTAAAAAAAACCGAAATCACACTAAGCAAACAACAGAACAGGAACAGAACCATAGATATGGACATCTATCTTCTGGAGGGTTATCAGCTGGGAGGGGGAAGGGGGAGAAAGGGGAAAAGGTCCCCGGAACGCGAGGCATACCTGGTCGGTACCAAACAGGCAGGGCGACTTTAAGAACAGTATAGGAAATGGACAGGATAGGGGACTTACCTGCACGACCATGGACAGAAACTAAGGGAGGGAAGATTTCGGGAGAGAAAGGAAGTGCCAGGCAGGACAGGAGGCAAAAGGGAAAAATTTGGGACACATTTTATTGATTAATAGCATAATCAATAAAATATACTTTTTTAAAAAGAAGCGATTACAATGATTAGTCAAGAAATGATCAAAATTCATGGCGAAATGACCAGTTGTGTGGTTGTGGGCAAGTCCTTAACCTTTTTTGTACCTGCTTTTACTTAAATGTAAAATAGGAGATAAATAAGTATAGGTCAAGCTCTTTGAAGGTTGTCTGGCATATAATATTGCTCAAGAAAAGTTTTCTATTGCCATCATCATCATTATTATTACTACGTTGACATTTTTCTTACCTATACCAAACATTGAAGGTTTCTGGGCATTTTACTAAGCTCTTTAATAGAAGTGTCAATTTTCTCTAGCACCCTTGCCTAAAGTGACGGGAACTTGCTATTCTCTAAACTTGTTCAGTTAGTGAGAAGGAAATTGCGGTTGCTGGAGACACAACCAACAGGTGATGGTTCTCCAGGGTGAGGTATAAGCTAAAACATCGTCCAGGGTCTGTGCTTCAAAAAGGGTCTGTCCTACCCTTTCAGAGATGCTGTGTCCAGTGTTAGGAGCCGGCTTGGAAGCTGACCTCGTGGTCTCTTCCGCGCTGGAACAAAAGAAGGCTGCATTAAAAAAGAATGTGGGATCCCGGATCTCGCCTTTCTTTGTTTTCTGGAAGGCCTCAATGCAAGTGGTAATGAATGCAAAGTTAGGAATTAAGTGACATTTCTTTCCTAGAACTGCACTCAGGTTTACCTAGGCACTACTTGCTTTTAGAGAATGTGAACACCACCGAACTCGAAGTCCTGACCCTAAGCTACTGGCATAGTTAAAATCCTTTGGTTGCATTTGTGCTGTTTCTAAGGAAACTGGCCCAGCGCTGGGGCTTAGGCACCGAGGGCGCGTTCACCCGGTCCTTTGTGGCTGCTGGCGGAAAGAAAATCGGTGAGGGCCGGGAGTGGGAAGGTCTGCCGCCTCTGGCTCTTCTTCCTCCAGTGTGTCAGTTCCGTGTTGGAGGTTAGTCATGTTTCAACCGCTCTCCGTTCAGACAGATAGAAATGAAGCACCTACTCCCTCAGGTAGTTCTCAATGCACTTTTTCAGCTGCGGACTCATTTTCCCCTCAGTGGGAAGGACATCAGAAACTCAATGAAAGCTATTTTTATAGAGCTTTTTGGGTTAAGTTTTGCAGCTATTAATTGGCAGTTTGGGGAACACCCTGGAAAAGCTTTCATTTTTCTCCCTTCCAGCTTACAAATATTAGGACAGGCAGAACCAGCATGTTTGCGGCAAGGGGTGAGGGGAGGGCAGACGGGGATGGCAGTGGGTAAGATTCAGTGGTGTCTTGTTCATGGGATATTTTTCTTTATTTGTGTGCCCTCTTTGTTCTGAAACCACACCTTGATTCGGACTGGTTTGTAAATGGGTGAAATGGCACAATATCTATTCTCAGCCGAGAATTTAAGAAAAGGGACGCTTTGCTTAGATGACGGAAGGTTTTGTGATCACTGGTAATATTAATTTTGTACGACGCAGGTACGGAGTTGACGGTTGGGAGAGACTGACAAATGATCCCACGAATGAAAAAGGATACAACAGCATATAAAACTATAGCTGTGAGAAATGCATTGAAGGAAAGAAAGGCCCACAGGGCTGTAAGAATATGGAATAAATTGGGATTAAGGCATGATGACCAGGATCATTTCTGAAAGAAGAATTAAGTTGGCGAAGGGGAAGCTCGGGAGGGGCAGAGTGCGCCTGGCAGGGGGTAAAATGCTCATGGGGTGAGGGGCAAGGTCTCGCTGTAGGAAGATGAAAGCAGGTCAGGAAGGCTGGAGCTCAGACAAAGGAAAAGAGATGCTGGAAGGACATGTGACCCAGTGATGTGGTGAAAGATCCCAGTCATTTGTGAGATGGATGAGAAAGGTACTTGAATACTTTAGGGAGGAATTAAGACAGACGAATTGGAAGAATTGAGAGATATTAAGGCAAGGAGGAGAAAGTGAGCTGGTCACACAGACAGTGACCACAACTCTAGGTTGACTTCAATCACTATTAGTGCATTGACTTGCCATAATTAAGCACTTCCCTCTAAAACTCTTCTTACCATTTTCCCCACCAACTCCTGCATCTGATAACAGCACCCTGGAAACATTTCCGCTTCTTTTCTTGGTTTATTTAAACACCAATGGCCCACGAAGCCCTGCCCTGTCCATGGGACTTTATCTCCATCCTCTAATCCCTTACAGAACTTCCTCTCCATATGACTAGAGTATTTCAAGTTTGGTGTTGGTATCTCACTCTTTCATGTCTTCTGACTCCAGCTAGACTGGGAGGCACTGCAGGGCAGTGATTGTATCTTTTCCCTGTGAGATTGATAAATGCCTGGAGGGCTAGGCCTGGCCCAGAGGGAGTAAAAGACCACTTTCTGCAGACACAGCCTCTATCAGAGCCTGACAGATATAGACCCACCTTAGAGAAGCAGAGAGGTGACAGACTGGAGGCCAGAGGTGGGGGAGTGGGGGAAGCAAAGGAGAAAATGCTTTTCCGAATCAGTCATAGGTAACTGGCCTTGACTGGCAGTGAGAACAGCCACAATTGAGCTGAATGAAGAGGCAGAGTCAAGAAACGCCAGGCACGTTTTATTTGGGAGGCAGCTTAATTACACCAACTGAAGTTCTGAAGCAGGGTCCCCCTGTTCTCCGGGGGCGTAGCTCTGTTCAGGGCAAGAAACCACCATTTCTCCGGCCTAAGAATTACATTCTAGAGAAGGGGGAGAGGGGTCGGTGTTGAGGGTAGTCCTGGCAGTGAGTGGGGGCGGAGGACAGAGGATGGGGGAGGGGCGCTGGAAGAGGGGAAGAGGTAGCAATCGAGTTACAAAATGGATGAGTCAATTCCTGCACCAAATTCGTATCAGAGAATGGGAGGGACGGAGGACAAAAGAGGGAGAAAAACGTAGTCAGCCAAAGGAAAACTAACTCGCCCAGCGGGGGCAGGAGGTATACAGTTGGAAGATAACTCCCCATTGGAAACAGAGTGCATCTGAACGATTTCTTTTGGGTTTGTGCAAACCTTTGAAAATTTCATGGCAATTAGCCTTCCTGCCAGGCAGTTATTTAAGAGACGTGCAGGCCCTCCTTCTGCCACCGAGTGTGCCCTGCTTTGTGGAAGGTCGGCATTAGAGCTAACTCAGGGGTGCCCCTCCCCCCTCCCCATCCGAGGGCACTTCGCTGGCCTCAGTGAATCCAGCATGGACCTGCATTTTCTGGTGGTGCTGTGAGGTGGAATTCTGCATCGGATAATAGGAATGCATTTAAAGTAGCGTCCACGTTTGCCTTTCCCTGCCCCCTAATTATTAGGCTCAGTCGTGTTGTAATTATTCTGTTATTTTTGGTAATTATTTTAAACAAGGTAAGAGTAAACAGGGGCTGCTCATAATTCACTCCTTCCAGTTTGGCTCTTTGTTTCCTCCTCCTCATTAGAATTGGAGGGGCGGGTAGCAGTCCTGCAGCAAGACAGGCACACAGGCTTTCCCTGTGGACTAATTGGTTAGGAAAGACACTTTTTATATTGTCAAGTGGCACTTCAGCTGCTAATTCTTGACTGTGAAAACTGCTTTTCCTGGGCAATGCTCTTTAAGGGAAAACTTCAGGCCACTGATTGGTGACTGAGGGAACGATGGAGCACAGGGGATTGGGCGGGGTCTCGGCTCCTAATAATGCCTCCTTATCCAATGAAAAGCATTTCCTTTTGAGACCCCCAGAAGTTCCCCGGGCCCTCAGCCTCAGCCCGGAGTTTGGGCCTTTCCTTGTGTCCGGTTTTTAAAGGCATGCCGACGGCTGCATTCAAGAGGGCCATTCCTTAACAAAGGGAAAGAGATAGATGTAAATAAGCTCACATTTTCAGAATGAGCGGTTTGCTGTGAGAAGCTGCGGCAGCCCAGAGTCTGCTACTTTGGGCTGGGCTAACCTTTCCCTGTTCAAAAAGAAAAATAATGGATTAAACTATGCACTTTTAAAGTGCGAGTTGCCCTTCCACATGTTTACTAGCTAATTTTCTACAGGCATGAACACACTCATCTAGCACAGTGTTTCTTGGGGTAAGTCTCTTTGAGAAAGATTTGGTTTGGGCGTTTGTGGGTGGGGGGGCGGCAAGCAAACTGCAGTGGAAGCGCGTTGACTGTTCCGGGAAAGAAGTTAGATTTCAGCTCTGAAGTGCTGAGCAGACCGTCGTGTTGCGTGGTAAAAAACAAACAAACAAACAACCAAGAAAAGGAAGACTTTCTATTGTTCGGGCAATAATCTCGTTTCAGTGGGAAAGATACAGGATTTTCAGGCTCTTGCTTTCTGTAAACACGGTTGTCCTAGAGAGCCGACTTAAAGTCACAGAGTAGAGCTGAGAAATTCTTTTGGGTAGCTTTCTATTTCTTTGGTTTGCAATTTGATTGTGAGCTAATGTGGCTCCTATTATGATGAGGTTTCTTCTAGTCAAGCTATATGGGGCATGCCTTTGATGCTTAATTGATTTATGAAGAATGTGACATTTGCTATCTTGAATAATTCATGAACTTTGACTAGAAAAAAGAAACATTTTAATGAAAAACTAATTCTGGCATAAATTGAATTTGCTATTATACGTGAAATTAATTGCTGTTTTTATACAAATGCAATAATGTGACATCCTTTAATTTCTCTCCTTGTATAACCTATTTTTAAGATTTTTGGCAACAATATCTTGTTGAATTGATAAATAGTGCATTTTAGTTACTTTGTTTCAAGAAATGCAGTAATGTAATTCATCATTATTCCAGTATGGGCAAAACCAGACAAATCCAAATCTTAGAACATTTCTGAGTTTGTTTGGGGTTATTTTACCAAATTCGCTACCTTACCAAATAACCATCTTCTTCCTGGACTAACATGAAGACCCAAGCTCCAAATTATTCAGTGGCTTTGAAACATGTTTATTTTTCAGAACAAAATTCCAAACAGCACGTCCCATCAGCACGGGTTTTTAAATCCCTCTTCCTTGTTGCGGATGAAAAGTTTACATTCCTTCTAAAAAGGATGAGTTCAGCTGATAATCTTGATGGCGTCTGCGCTCTAAAGCATCTCCTGCCAATCAGAGATGCGAATGAAAGTTCTATTGGAACAATCAGACCAGCCTTTCAGAATGTGTCCTCTGTAAGTTCAAGAGAGGACTGGGAAGTTGCCTAACAACACTCAGGCCAGGCTTAGTTTGAGCCTCTTTCATTCAATTCCTTTTGAGAGAAAATGCACTGAGAATTGTTACCCTGGCTGTGGTGTGGTCAGGGCCTAATTGTGTAGCTGCCATTTTTCTGTGTATATGGTTATCATGTGTTGGTCTGGTCTTGGCCTTCTCAACAGGGAAGGAAAAGAAAACCTATATTGTATTTGTGAAACTACTGAAAATTGGGAGCATGATAGGAGGTCACCTACCCCTGGGAATCCAGCATCATTTTTAGTAGATAAGTAATTTGATCAGAATAATGCAAAGGATACATAGTTTACTGATATTATATAGTTTGATTCTGAAGTATTTGATAACCTCATGTTGCTGAGAGAGGTGACTAGGTGACTGGAGAACAGGTACCAAACATTGAGGGATTACATCTGTCTACTGATACAAGTATAAAGACAAAATATGAGAAAAATGAGGGCATTGGGAAGACTTTGGACTATAAATGGCTTCTTGTTCGAGGATTTTTTAGCTTCTGGCCTGAAAGAATATTTCTGATATTAAAAAGATCTAACCTGTGGGTGTATGATGACAGGCTCATGGTGGTGATCATTTTACAATAAATTATCAAATCATGTCGTACACTTAAAACTAATATAATATTGCATGTCAATTATACTTCAATTAAAAGAAACAAAAATGAATCTATCCATAATTTCATTGAGTCTTAATAAAAGTTAATTCCCCTTACCTCGCACTTTGAGGGATTAATTTTTCCCCCCTTTTCTTTTTCTTTCTTTCTTTCTTTTTTTTTGCAATGACAAATGGGAGCAGGTGAAAATAGCTGACTGAAGGGGCCAGTGAGGCCATAGCACCAGTTGAAGGCTGCTGTCAGTTAAGGCAAAAGGTGGAAGGAGAAAATAAACTGAGGTCCAAAAAGGAACTGTGATTTACCCTGCCACAGCTAGTGATGGAATTGGATGTGGCTGAATTGTTATTAATTAATAACAAATATGAAAGCTTCTGGGTATTTGAACTTCCAAGTTTGCTTGGATTCCAAACAAAAGGACATTTTCTTTGTAATCTGTATCAATTGCAAAAACCATGAAAGAAAGAAATGTTAATGCTTCTGTCTTCCTTTAAGATAAACCAGTAAAGTAATATTCATTTCATTCCAGGAATACTGCTCTCTGGAAGGGTGTGAAAATCAATTCTCTTCAATATTGAGGTAATACAAATATATTTTGAATTGTCTAATGATATTATTATTATTATTATTAAAATATTTGGTTTTAGAGAGAGGGGAAGGGAGGGAAAAATAGGGAGAAAAACATCATTGTGTGGCTGCCTCTTGTGCGCCCCCAGCTGGGAACCTGGTCTGCAACCTGGGTATGTGCCTTGACTGGGAATCGAACCTGCTACCCCTTTGTTTCACAGCTGGCACTCAATCCACTGAGCCACATTGGCCAGGGTTGATTTCATTGTTTTTATTTGGACTTTTCTTAGGTTAGAAAAAACTATTTCAGGAGAGTTGGAATATTATTCAGCTGTCTGCTTTGTTTAGGCCACCTTTGTTCTGAAGAGGGCAAGATGTGAAAACTGAATGTATAAGTTCGGCCCTAGCAAGATGACTGTACACAATACAGGCAGTAAATGCGTAGGGTTTAAATGCAGGTGCCGCTTGGAAGAATTGCCAGCTATTTCTGGTTTGATACCAGTAGTTTGTGCAGGGCTGTGATTTGAAGATGTTACAGACCTGCTATATTGGGGAGGCCCAGTACATCCTAGGAGAGGCAGCAGTGACTGTGAATGTGCTAGTACCCGGTCATTGAAGCCTTGCTCATATCACTATGGTACAGGGGAGAAATAAATGTAACTGGGGCGGGAGTTCAAGTTGAAGACAGGGCAGTGGGGTCTCCACCTGTTGCTCCAGTCTTCTTTCCTCTTCCTTATCAAGGCTTTTGTCCCACAGCGACAGTTGTCACCAGGGGGAAAGAAAAGAAAAAAGAACAAAGAGCCAACATAACTTCAGGACAAAAAACAGCAATCTCCTTTGTTCGGTTATGTTTATTTTTTTTAAAGATTTTATTATTATTTTTAGAGAGAAGGGAAGGGAGAGAGGCAGAGAGGGATTTAAACATCCATGTATGGTTGCCTTTCACCTGCCTCCAGCTACGGACCTGTCTGGAGACCTGGCTTGCAACCTGGTTATGTGCCCTGGCTGGGAATCGAACCAGTGACCTTTGCATTCGCAGGCCGGCGCCTTATCCACTGAGCCACCAGCCAGGGGCTGTTTGGTTCTTTTTAATTTAATGTATCACCTTATGGAGGTGGAGAATATTTTGATGCCTTTTGTTGTTGGTTATCTTTAAATGGTTGTAGGTTACACAGACTCAGACTTTATGCTTATTCATATAGCTACTAAAATCTAGCACAGTAGTGGCAACTTTGGAAAATAAAATATTACCTGAAATTCTGTAGTAATGAAATCTACAACATTTAGATACCGTTTTAAAATATGTTGGCTCTCATTTACCTTGACTTATATCATACAATACTTTTTTTACCCTAGGATGTTGACATACATTTTATTGAAAACTTCTTTCCATGTCACACTATTCTGACTAATTCTGTTTCACAGCATCCGTTGGAAGAAATCCTTAACCACAGCACCTCCAGAAAGTTCATTGATCACCCAAGCCTCAGATAAAATTGCTGCCAGAATTTGGTTTAAACTAATGCGGTGAGTACCAACCTCCTGGTAATAGCTTCCTCCAAAATTCTTAATTTTATTCTTCAACTTTTTTTGGTAACCAATAATTCCAGTTTATTACAGATTATATAATCTCCAAATCCCGAATGGATGGAGGGGTTGTAATTGTGTGTTTTAATCCAGGTGATTTTGATGTAGATGGTATTGATTCTTTGATTTAAGCCTTTGTGCTACCGGTATATACCTTCTCAGATGGGAGACATGGTGTTTACTTATATTATCAGGGTTAGTATTCAGTAATACCAGATGAATCAGTATGCAATTGATAACTTATTTTTCTGTCCAAGTGTGTGAATAAAGCTGAATTCCTAGTTGGCATGTATGAGCCTCACAGAATTTGGAAATATAGGAACACCCAAATTTTTTCCCAAAAGATCTGAGGCTTCTGCTGAGATGATATATTGTCTCAAGACAATTTCATAATATTTGGTTGAGCAATTTCTCTGCAGTTGTCTTACTCTATAACTAACTGCTAGGAGAAATTCTACTTTAGCAGGGTTGATGCAATTTTTGGCCCTCTCATGTTGAGTACTAAACCGTATTATTTTCTAAAGATTAGACTCTGTCATCAGGTTAGTGGGAGACTGAAGTATGTTTTCATGAAAAAAAAAAATCAGGTTAGTCTTTAGGAATAGAATTTGTTCAGATTAAAGCCTGTGTGAATGTCTTGCTTTTCTCAAATGAAGTGGGAATGGCGGGGACAAAATAGCCAGAGTTATCTCAGGGCAAAGCAAATTCAATGTACTGAAGCAAATTTTAGAAGAATATTTCTTGCATTAAAAATCAATAAGGCTGTCGCTCTGTTCCCTGAAAAGATTAAGAAAAAAACCTCATGGACAGAGACAACAGTATGGTGATTATTAGAGGAGAAGGGGAGATAAATTGTGATAGAAGGAGACTCTACTTGCGGGAATGAACACACAGTATAATAATATAGATGACATATTCTAGAATTGTACACTTGAAACCTATGCGATTTTATCAACCACCATCACTCGAAAGATTTGACACACAGGGAAGCTTGTTTGAAATGAGACTGGATACGGATCAATTTGCCAGCATAGGTGAAATACTTATGGTTTCCTTCTTATGTAATGTCATCAGACTGGGTTGTATTTTGATAGTTATTCTGAAACATCAACCAGTGCATAATTACATCAACTGGAACCATGTGTATGGTTGTGCCTGTCCCTGTGACTTGGCCTAGAACATTTCCTTGAAGAGTTGAATCTGTTAGCAGCCACCCAGTAAGGAGCAACAGTGGGTGCATATTACCCATTACACCAGCATGATGGTTCTGATCTGTATTTTTTGCAACATTTTTGTATTTTCTAGTTTGCTTCACTGCCAGATATTTATAGGCAAGGATACAATAGGTTTCAGCTTCCTCTGCAAACCATTGTGTCAATGTTCCTAAGCGTCAACCAGAGTAGAAGGGAAATGCTCTGGGGGTCAGAAGCACTCTGATCTGATCCAGGCTCATGAAAAGGGGAGCAAAGCAAGAGAATTTGAGTATACTTTGCTTTCAAGCCTTGTTTTGTTTTGTTTTGTTTTCTGTACTGTCCTCTGTAGGGAACAAAGGCAAGCCAGCCTTTCTAGGCTACTGGGCATAGGTCAGAATTTAGAGCTTTTTTTCTTTAAGCATTTATTTATGTATTTATAGAGAGAGGGGAGGGAAAGGAGAAGGAGGGCGACACCAATGTGTGAGAAGACATCTGTGAGTTGCCTCTCGCACGCCCCCAACTGGGGACCTGGCCTGCAACCCAGGCAGGTGCCCTGACTGGGAATTGAACTGCCGATCTTTCGGTTCATAGGCTGGTGCTCGATCCACTGAGCCACACCAGCCAGGGCTAGAGTTTTGTTCTCAATGTATCATGTGAACATTTAACATTAGTAAAGTGAAAAGATTTAGGTATTCATTTTTATAGGACCAAGAGTCTAACTCTACTTCCTCCAATAGTCCCAAAGACACGAAACAGTACGTTTCATAATGTTACAAATATTTTTAACAAGAACAAAATTGTGAACATTAGTATGAACTGCCTGAATTGGCTCCATATGTGTAGGTCAGAGTTAAAAATTCATTGAGGGTCAGATTTCTCTTTGGTCAACCTCCAGGTGACCTGCTTCCTGTCCATTGTCAATGCAAATACATCCACCCAGCACTCTGGTCCCCGTAGGTGATTAATTGTTGGAATAATTGGCCTCAAAGATCTTCATAAGACAATAGTCTAATGCTACTTGCAGTGGAAGATGTAATTAACTACGTCAGTCTATTTTGTTCTTCTTGATCTCATCCGAAGCTCAAGAGTTGGCCCTTTGCCTCTATTTAGTGCACAATATGTTAGCCATTTAGGAAAACCTAGTGGTTAAAAAACTGTTGGATTTTTTTTTTTTTTTTTTAGTGAAAAGAGGGGAAGCCAGTCAAAAAAAAGACAACTTGTTTCTTGAAGGATATTATTGATTCTCCTTCAGAATCAACTTAAGGTCCAAATAACTCTAATTTTTTAACCATAGCTCAGTGGGTGCTATTCCTTGGGAGCACCCTCCTGGATTGTCCTGTGAGAAAATTGCGTTGTTCAGGTTGAAAGTCAAGAGGAGCTCTCTGAGGTTCAAGGGATACTTGGTGTTAGGAGAAGGACATGTTGCAAATGTGAAGTTCAGTGGACCAAGAAAGACAGTCAGTCCTAGGTGTCTGGTTGTGGAGCGAGAAGGAAAAAAAAAAGCTTCTATAATGTTTCTTTGTGGTTAGGCAGAACCGAATACTGGCAAGCTCATAAAGCTCTTCCTAAGCCCTGTTGAATCTTCCTAACCTCAGCTGTGAGGCTGAGAGGTATGTTTGCACAGGGAAGAGAAACTGTATAGCCAAGTTACAGAGTGAACCAGTTTCTGAGTCGGAAATAGAACTCCTTGCTTCCACTGCTGTGTTAAGTCCCAGGCAGGACCACACCCTCACTGCTAGACAGCAAAGGTGCTGTGTGTTCAAACAAGGGAAAACTATGAATAGGACCTTAGTGGCAGTTTCCCATGCCCTCTCTTCAGGATTGACACTGTAATGCTTTCTTGTCTGTGGTCCCTTCTCTCCCACAATATTTGGTTACTCAAAGCAGCAGAGCAGAAGGATCCGGCATTTGCAGACTGCCTGTTGTGGGCATAGCACATACCTTCTGGGCGACATAAAACTGAATGGAAAACTGCGGAGACAGAGCTCACCTATTTCAAACACATCATCTTGGGCAGAACCAAATAATACGTAGTCAGTGAGCTAGAGGCATGCTGTGTAAATGGGTCACTAGTGGGCAGACTGGAGGGACTCTGGGAAGGGGTGAAAAGGCTTCTGTTATGAAAACATTTTCCAAATAAACTTATTGGCAGTACTTATTATAGAAGGCAGGTGTAAGCAGATCGTAGTGAATAGAGCTTGGATTTGATGTTGGATCTTGCAGTCTCGTAATTTTTTTAGATTGTGTAACTATGTTAGAGGGATATTTTTGACTATCTTGATTTCTTTCTTTTTAAAAAACCATTTTATTAATTTATTTTTAGAGAGAGGGGAAGGGAGGGAGAAAGAGAGGGAGTGAAACATCAATATTCAATACAAACATCAGCCGGTTGCCCCTCACATGCCCCCAGCCCAGGCATGTGGCCTGACTGGGAATGGAACCAGTAACCTTTCAGTTGCAGGAAACACCCCGTCCATTGACCTGCACCAGTCAGGGTTTGGTTTTTTCAACAATTGAAAAAAAATCTTGGGAGGGCGACAGAAGGGAGCAAAAAGGGGATGGATGTAATACAAAAAAAAAAAAAAAAAGAAAACGGAAAAAAAATCTTTAGATTAATGGGCAGTGAGTGGGGATGTTAAAATAGTATAGAAATGGTGGAAGTTGTTGGCAAGTTTGCCATTCTCTTTTTATTTCTGCCATCTCATTGGTGAACAATTTGCAGGAACTTGGGTCTACAGCTCCCAAAGTCGGGTATAAAATCCACCGACTGAAATTTTCCAGGCTCCTGTATTTTCCTGATCTGAGTCAGTGGCCTTACCCGTAGTAGTTGCGTACTGTTTTTCTCGACAAACGGAAATGAGTGAGGTAAAGCAAGGTGGAGAGGACGGGATTGCAGTCATTGTGAGGCAGAACTACCTCAAGAGGTCCTGAGTGCAAACTCAATGGCAGCCCTGACCTCTACCCAGCAGTGCTTTTCTTCATGACTTCTTCCTCTCAGTTATCAGTTGTTCCTTCTCTGCTCCTTTCTTTCCTATCGCCTCTCTGCTCACCCCACTTCTTTTTACGATTTCCTCATCTGGCTTTCTTTCCCATCCCGGATCTTGCTTGGTCCAGCTCCTGCTTCTGTGTAGCAAGGTTGCTTCTGGCCAGTTTGTGCTGGGCTTATGAGATAAAATGGTCGCGAAGGGATGGGGCCTTTAATGCAGTGTGAGGCCCAGGGGAAGTGCTCCATAAAGATGTGTTAAACGACAATTCGGGAATAGCAAGTTTCTTATTTTAACTTCGAAACTTCAGCTATGAAAAATGACAACTTTTTGCCTTGCACCCTCTATTATCCAAGGTCATCGCTATAGGCTCTGTAGTGAGTGAATGTTTTTTTTTTTTCTCTCAAATAATTTTTTTCTCAAGCCAAACACTGACTGAGATGACGTTAGGCCTGTATACCTCTGGCAGGTACCCCCCATACACTCCCTTGTTTTTTATACAGAAATGATCTTTGATTCCTGGGAGCTGGAAGGAAAGAGAGACGTAAGTAAGGAGGAATTGCTTCCGAAAAAAATGTCTTTCCATTAAAAAAGATAATCATGTAAAAACCCATTGCTGGATATATCAGGGAACAAAGACTACTTTTATTCCATATCCTCCTCATTAAGAATTCATTCCATAGTGATATAGAGACCATTCAAAAGATAGTCCTTGTCCATTGGCAGCTGTTGATGTAGGAGGAGGTTCGTAAGATTTCTGTACGCAACTTGGAATGATGATGTTGGCTCAGATACCCAACAGATAATGAAGTCAGCGACTATCACATGTACAAGTGGTGGCAGGCAGAGGGCACGTAACTGGCCAGTTCAGAATACATTCCACTTGTATTCACCAGAAAAGGCTTTGTTGGCCAGGCCCGCAGTAGGCACTGCAGAGAGTGAATGTTTTTGAGGAGCTGAAGGCATGACAGTAACTGATGGAATGGGCAGAGGGAGAGGGAGGAGGAAGCCATCCCAGGCTTAGGGTTTAGCATGAGAGAAGCTTGCAAAGGGAACCACAGTCTGCAAGAGGGAAATGCTGAGATTGTCATTTCATTTGAATGATCTCTAGAAAGGCCATGTGGTACAGTGGAAAACCTTTTACCGGGAACTTTTAACTAATGGAGGGGTCCCTGCTCTCTGAAATCCTGTTTTAGAAGAAAAAGGGGAATCAACAATTTATTTCAGGAGTCTGGTCTCAACTTTTTAAAGAGCATGTCTTGGAGGTCCCATCTCCACTTTTGGTCTTGTGCAATCAAACTAACACTCACTCACGTGGATGGCCCACAGGCATGGACAAGTGGGATTGAATTTGATGGTGGTGGTGGGGAGAGTAGTGGGGGAGGAATGGGATGAATGTAATACAATAACAATAAAATTAAAAAAAAACCCTAACACTCAGGCCATGCACTTCAGCAATATTGGAGAGCAGACATGACCATGTAGAGTAGCTCAACGATCATTTGGTTAGAAATAAAAATACCCTAAATTCTGGTTCTGACTATATCACTTGTACATTCTCCTGACATTACTTAAATTCAAAGTTATGTAAGCATCAGGTTCTGCTTCTGTGATATGGTGATCCGTTTCCATCGTGCCCACCTTAGGGTGTTTTTGTGGGAGTCAAATAAAACATTCTTTTTGAAAGTTAAAAAGTACCATGTAAAGTTCAAAGTATTTGTGATGTTTTAGCTATCAGGGCCTCTCCCCATCCCAGTCCTTGAATCTGTCATGTAACCACACCACCTCTGTTCATTGCGATGCTGTTACTGTGCCTACCGATTGAGTGTGTCCTCTCCCATCCCTGCAACATACTCTTACAGTACCTTCTAACATGTGGTAGGTGCTCCAAAGGTACTTGTCAAACCAAGTGAATTGTTATTTCCAACCTGGATAGATAGAATATCTTTTACTCCCCAGAAAAACCGGATGGAAGGCAGATATGATGAATCATTCCGTCTTGTCTCCCGTAGGAGGAAAGCATTTCCAACTAGCGCCTAGTCTGAGAGTGGTGAAACCTGCAAGCCAGCAGGCCTCCTGAAAAAAAAACCCATGGGTGACAGAAGATTCATTGACTTCCAATTCCAAGATTTAAACTCAAGCCTCAGACCCAGGTTGGGCAATGCTACTGCCAATAATACTTGCATTGTTGATGATTCCTTCAAGTACAATCTGAATGGTGCTGTCTACAGTGTTGTATTCATCCTGGGTCTGATAACCAACAGTGCTTCTCTGTTTGTCTTCTGCTTCCGCATGAAAATGAGGAGCGAGACGGCTATTTTCATCACCAATCTGGCGCTCTCTGATTTGCTCTTTGTCTGCACCCTACCTTTCAAAATATTTTACAATTTCAACCGCCACTGGCCTTTCGGTGACACTCTCTGCAAGATCTCTGGGACTGCGTTCCTTACCAACATCTACGGGAGCATGCTCTTCCTCACCTGTATTAGTGTGGATCGCTTCCTGGCCATTGTCTATCCCTTCCGATCCCGTACCATTAGGACCAGGAGGAATTCCGCCATCGTGTGCGCCGGAGTCTGGATCCTAGTCCTCAGTGGTGGCATTTCCGCCTCTTTGTTCTCAACCACTAATGTCAACAATGCCACCACCACCTGCTTTGAGGGTTTCTCCAAACGTGTCTGGAAGACCTATCTGTCCAAGATCACCATATTTATTGAAGTTGTTGGGTTCATCATTCCTCTGATATTGAATGTCTCTTGCTCTTCTGTGGTGCTAAGGACCCTCCGCAAGCCTGCCACACTGTCTCAAATTGGGACCAATAAGAAGAAAGTGCTGAAGATGATTACAGTGCATATGGCAGTTTTCGTGGTCTGTTTTGTGCCCTATAACTCTGTTCTCTTCCTGTATGCCCTGGTCCGCTCCCAAGCTATTACTAATTGCATTTTGGAAAGATTTGCCAAGATTATGTACCCGATCACCTTGTGCCTTGCAACCCTTAACTGTTGCTTTGACCCTTTCATCTATTACTTTACCCTTGAGTCCTTTCAGAAGTCCTTCTACATTAATACCCATATCCGGATGGAGTCCCTGTTTAAGACGGAAACCCCTCTTACCGCAAAGCCTTCCCTTCCAGCTATTCAGGAGGAAGTTAGCGACCAAACAACCCATAATGGTGGTGAGTTAATGTTAGAATCCACCTTCTAGGTACGAGAACTGTTTCAGGTCCAAATATGTTTTCTCCTTTGATTATTTTCCTATACTATGAATATGGAAAGAATTGAAGCTAATGATACTGAGAATAGATTAATGTAATGAATACAGTCAGATACATTTATTTGAACATTTACTGTACATATGCTGTTTTGTTCAATAATTATAGGTCAAGTCTAATTACAACAACTGAAATCCATTGTTGAACTCTTCTGCTGTGTTGAAATTTCATTGTATCACTTTATATAAGTGGCCAGTGGCCTTGACTTTAGTGATATGGAGACTACTTTCAAGCTTTTAAAAATATATTTCCATTCCGAAAATATTTGGTAATTAGTTGGGGCCTATAAATATAGAACAAATTCAGGGATTATTTTTAAAAAACACATTTTGTATTACTACTGATATATTTTTGTTTGAATTTTCATCAAGTTTATTTTAGCACAAGAACATATTTTAGCCTAAAATAATTAATAAGAAGTGTATCAAATTTAAAAGAGCTGGCAAATGTATTATAGATATATGTTGAAAGCAAGAACATAAGTTGTGTTTGCATAACTATGGATGGGAAGAAACAGAAAATTAACTGGATTTACACATCTGCAGTAACCAATGTCAGTTTGTAAAAATGTTCTTCCTTTTTAACGCTACATTAAGAATTTCATATGAAACTTCAAATCCAGAAAGTGGCTAAATATGTGCCTCAGACAGGTGCCCAGTGGAAAATCACAGAAAACAACGAACGTCCATAAAAACCTAAGTGACATCAACATTTTTTCTTCAAATTTCCAATATTTCTTTTGAGGGACTGGTTCCTATAAAACATTCTCCATATGAATGCTTGGAGCACAATGCAGCCAGAAAGCCGCTTCATTTGTGTGTCTTGGTTAGGAGAAAATTGAAACAAAAAATTAACAGTAAAGTAATAAATTAAAAAATACCCCCCCCCCCAAAAAAAAGAGCTTTCTTAAAACTTGCATTAATCATTTGGGGGGAGGTAGGAGAGATTTGTAACTTGAAATTACTTATTTTTTCATATGAAATTTTGGAACAGTTATAGCCAGAGCTGCTGAGTTTGTGCCCAGGTTGAGAGCATATTGAAAAATTGATAGAAACCAAACCAAACCAATACCAACCATAAACAAGTAAACAGAAAACCTAGGAAAACTTCAAAACGCTAAGAACAGCAAAAGATACTCCTAACACTTGCACTAATATTTTATTTATTTTCTGAAGATCTTTAAGTGTATACATTTATATGAACTTTTGGAGTACAATATAGGTAGAATTCTGCTGAATTTATGCCCAGGTAAGGAGTGAATTGGGGGAAAAATATAAAACAACCACCAACAAATAAAAGGGAAAAAGCACAAATAATTTAGAACTTACAATTTTTGAGCATTTATAAAACTTAAGAAATGCTATGAATTTAATATGATGCTTTGGATCTAATGCAGCTGGGCACCCAGGAGCAATTAATTAAAATCAGTATTTTTTTAAGAAAAGGAGCCCTGGCTGGTGTGGCTCGGTAGATTGAGTGCTGTCCTGCAAACCAAGGGTCTCTGGTTCGATTCCCAGTCAGGGCACATGCCTGGGTTGCAGGCCAGATCCCCAGTTGGGGGCATGTGAGAGGCAACCACACACTGATGTTTCTCTCCCTCTCTTTCTCCCTCCCTTCCCCTCTCTCTAAAAAAATAAAATCTTTTTAAAAATTTAAAAATGAAGAGGAAACCTATTTTGTAACTTACTTAACCAACAAAAGCAAGACAAATTCTTTTAAAAACTACCATTTATTGCATGAAATGTAAGTTTAAGATAGGAAGTCTTGTAAGATAACTTGAGCACAATATAGCTTGATAGATGAAATTTTGTGCTTATGTCAGAAGTAATGGAAATAAATACCCTCACTTATATACACTACACACAAAATTAAAACAACACATTATAAGAAAATTATTCTTAAAATGGGCATTAATCAATTTTTAAAATATCTGGATGATACAGCAATTTAAAAATGCTAACACTTCTCCAGCAACACTTCCAGGAACAATGCATATTGGAAGCTGCTGAACTTGTACCAGAGAGTGATTAAAATCTTAAAAATCACTAAAAAACACAAAAATGAAAGTTTAGGCAACATTTTAAACCTCTCATTATCCTTAATTTTCCTGATGGTACACAGATTTGAAAATACTAAAATTCTAAGTAAATGCTTGTAAGAATTATGTAACTTTAAAAACTGCTAAAGCTGATTCTGGGTTAGGAGCTAATTGAAAAAAAAGCTAAAACAATAGAACAGTAATAAAAATGAATTCTTAAAAATCACATGACTTGTTTCCTCATTATCTAAAATCCTAAAAATAATCATGTGTTATATTGTCTTAGGAAAACAGCTTATAGATAGAATATGTAAGACATTAGGTTTAGTTAGATTCAGTTAGATTAGGTTAGGTTAAGTTCTGTTGTCAGGTTCTTTTAAGATCAAGTTAGTAATTAAAGTGTGAATATTTTTTTTTTGTTTCTTTTGGTATTTTTTTTTCTTTTTTGTTTTTTGTAAGTATAAACTACATGTGAACTCTTTGTGCCTTTGGTTCTCAAAACTATGAAATTGTAGGGTGATGACACCAAAGCATTTAATGGGATGTTAACCAAGTTGACTCAAAATATATCAATAAACTGTTTCCTTTTGTATTTCTGTATTCAGTTTTGGTTAGTTTTCCATATTTCAATTTATTTTTGTTAATTTCCATTTTGTAATTAATATAACTTGGTAACAATAAAAATGTTTGTCATATGAATGTTGTAATCAATAAAGGTTAATGTGTAACTAAATGTAAAATTGACTTATTTTACATTTAAAAACAAAGGCAATCATTTAGTTATAATTGCAGCTTGGATTTTAATGGTTTATTAAATGTAATAAAATAGGTTTGGGTTATCTAGCAGTCATGCTTTGGTCAGCTAGTCAACTGTACCTTCATTTGTGGGTACCCAGAGGCATATTTCCTTTTATCCTCCTTTCATCCTTTAAGAAAGGAGTTATTAAAGTATATTTGATGTCAAGTAAATCCTTGTACTCTTTTGGGGAGGCTGTCTGGAGACAAATGCAGAATTGCAAATGGAAGACCTGTGGGTGACTTTAGGGATGAAGCTGAAAGAATAACTACCACCTTCTCTGAATTGTCCAACTTGGCTTCCATTTGTGTGCTGTTTGTTGCCAAACCAACCCCTGAATCCAAATTCTCTGATTTGGTGAAATATCCTAGGACAATGAAGAGGCCGGGGGAAACAGAGCAAACACACTACCTGACCACAAGGAGGTGATTTGGGAGCTAGGCGGCTGACTAGAAAGAGGTGGCAGCACATGGAATTCCTAGTTGACATTCTCCTTACTCCCAGGGAAAGCAGCACTAGCATATAAACCACGCTGCATATTGGCTTCCCAGTAGATAACAGCAAATGCTGTTTTTTTCCCAACAGCATGACCAGCACAGTCAGCCCTAAACTATGTTTAAAATGATGGGAACTTTGTCATTAGTGACCTGCTAGGCCAGGCCCTCAAGAAAAATAGAGAGACAGCTGTCCTTTGTTTGACATCCCTATTGACCACCTTCCACCTGTCTGCATGCCCAGACTCCTGCGCCTTACGTTTGCTATGGTTTCCCAAACTTTTACTTATCTTTCCTGTGGCCCTTGCAACATCACCTCCTACAGAAATATTGTGTCTCTGTGGCCAAAAACAGTAACAGGTTGGATAGGTTTATACTGAGGTGTGAATGATTGATTCCCCCCACCCATTGCTTTTAATATCTCCTTCCGTGCTTGCGTCTTGGAAAAGGGGTCTTGTTGATTGACTGGGCTGAAGCAGGGTTAGGGTGGGGAGAGATGACTGTGCTAGTATGGGGTGAAGTCAGCTCTTGAGCCTCCCCCCTCCCCTCTTCTCCCCTCCCCTCCCCTCCCCTCACGGTAAAGCCTCGGCCCTGCCGCTCTCATCCTATGTTCCTCGTGTTACCTGCACATCATTGAGCCCAAAACCCACTGCCTTTCCCCAGACAGCCCTCTTCCTAAACACCCCACGGTAGCGGGCAGTCTGTGTCCTCATCTCATATAGGCTTGGATTCTTTTGCCCAAGTATTTCCTAATTCTTGTGGCCTTGGTGGAACATGGTCTTAACTACAAAGCAGTGTGTTTCAATAAGGAAACCAAAGCAGACACAATTATTGAATAAAAATTTCCCCAGTATCCAGGCTTTTGAAGAATTCTGTAATTCCCGGTGCTTTGCTACTTTCCCCTCTCTGAGTGTCTGGGTATGAAGTTCTTTTGTCCCCAGTATCCAGAGGGACACTGAATCCTGGCACATAGAGGAACAGAGCTGGTGTGAGGTCTGTGAGGAAACCCACACAGGCTCTGAGACTGGGGAGACGGGTGTGGCTACGGATCATGGAGGAGCTCCAACCACATGGATGGGCAGCAAGTGCGAGGTAACTGGCTTAGCTTGTTGCCCTTCTCCCTCATCTTGGTGATACTAAGGCCAAAATATGGGGCACATTCTTCATTTGGGATTCCGGAATTTCAGAACCCACCCCAGGTCAAGGCAGTTTGAGATTCTTGGGAAATGGTTTGGCTGGGGGTAGTTCTTTGGGATCCAAATTTACTTACTTTTTTTTTTTTTTTTTTTTTTTTTAAAGATTTTATGTATTATTTCCAGAGAGAGGGGAAGGGAAAGAGGCAGAGAGGGAGAGAAGAATCAATGTATGGTTGCCTTTCACCTGCCTCCAGCCACAGACCTGGCTGGCAACCTGGCTCAAATTTACTGACTTTTTAAACAAATTTGTTGGACATCAGATAGGTGGCAGGCACTCTTCTAGGCACTAGGGATGCAGTGGTGATAGCAACAGACAAAATGCTGTCTCGTTCTGGGGTCAGAGCAGGTGCAGCCCCAAAACGGATGAAACCCTCAGTAACGTGACAGATGATAACGAGCACTATGGAGCCAAATAGCTCAATGTAAAGGAGAAAACGTACCTGAAGCCGAGTGTCGGGCTCCACCGAAGGACTGGATTGAAACTTTAAAATCATCAGCATTAAAAAGGGGAGGATGCCACCGTCTAAACAAATAATTAAAATTATTTCCATTAAGTTTATACTATACTTACCCAAGCATGTAAGGAAATACAAAAACATTCTGATCATAAGACATCACATTTCTAATGCTTGTTTTTAAAGGAGTTGTCCAACTTTTGTGCTTAGTTAGTCTGTCTACCTTCGGGTGTTGATGCTCTTTTCCAAGCCACAGGCCTGGGCCTCCTCTCTGAGGCTTCATCCTGCAGCGAGAGGTTCTCTGTCTCTCTCTGTCTCTCTCTCTGTCTCTCTCTGTCTCTCTCTGTCTCTCTCTGTCTCTCTCCATTCCTTTCCAGAAAAAAAAAATGCTCCCATAGAAGGATCCGAATGCTAATGCTGTGTTGTAATCAAGAGGTTTAGGCTGGAAACCCCAATCTGATTTTCACTTCTCCTACTCACTGTGTGAACCTGCGGAAGTCTCTTCCCTCTTTTTCCGAGTTCCCCTCTTAGTAAAGTGAGCAGGTGGTTCCCAGGCATCTCTGAGCTCCTGATAGATCTAAGGGGAACTCCACGAAGTCTTTGTTGCCGAGCCAGATCTGTTTATTAATACTGTTGATATGGATAAGGAAGTGCTAGACACTATTCTGAGGACTTTCTGTGCGTTGTTGCACAACAATGCTATGAGTGGCCTTATGATCAATCACACTCTATAGCTGATTGAAAACCAAGGCCCAGCAAGCTGAAGAAACAAACTAGTCATGGAAATGATAAGTGGCCGTCTGATTTGATCCCAATTCTGTGTGTCACTGAAGCCTGTGTTCTTACTACTGCTTTGTCGCATCAGGACTATGAGTCTTCAGTACAAGGGATGTGTTTTTAATGGTGGACCTTTAGCCACTATGGAGATCCTGCTGTTCCTTTGAAAACATTCCACAAATGTGTGGGCCTACATCCACTTATACATGAGGACAGAGTTTGAATAATAGCAGTGACAATATTAACGAGGACATTCCAAATGCTCAAAACGTGTCAGGAAGTAGTGAACAGAATCAGATGACCTCATTTTAGATGACAAAACCGAGGCTTAGGCAGCCAGGGCTACTTGCCCAAAGATGTGCAGCCAATCATGGGCAGAACCAAGGCTTGCACTGCAGGCTGTCTGATTCTAAGCCTCCAACCTACAGTGACATTTGCTCTAAAGCAGAAGAACTAACACTGTGGAATGCTTCTGTGTGTCAGGCACTGTGCTTTGTGTATGTGATCTCACAACAATCTTATGAGATAGGTCCACTTCTTTCTTTTTTAAAAAATATTTCATTTCCTTATTTTTAGAGAGAAGGGAAGAGAGGGAAAGAGAGAGGGAGAGAGACATCCATGTACAGTTGCCTTTCATTTGCCTCCAGCTGGGGACCTGGCTGGAGACCTGGCTTGCAGCCTGGTTATGTGCCCTGGCTGGGAATCCAACCAGTGACCTTTGTATTCACAGGCTGACGGCATTCCACTGAGCCACCAGCCAGGGCTTCATCCCTCTTATAAGTAAAGGAACTGTGACACAAAGGTTTAAGGAACTTGCCCAGAGTCTCACAGTGAGTTAGCCTGTATGAAACCCAACACCTAACCGTGAGAAGGCCCACAAGGTCAGGTCTTTACCTGTTGCCCACCCTCACCTCTCGCTCCTGTCCGCTTTCATGCCCAAACTCCAGGTCCATTGGCCTTTCCATTTCTTTAAAAAGTGCATCTATGCTTGTCTTAGGGCCTTTGCCTTCGCTGTTCTCCCTGCTTCAAATACTTTTCTGCTAGGCCTTCACGTGGCTAGCTACTTCTCATCATTTGGGTTGTTTTCTGGTCATCCATTCAACACTACATATGCAGTTACTCTTTTATCTCTTTACCATACTAGAGTCTAGAGGTTTCTTCAGAGACCTTTCTGACATTGTTCTTTTTCATTTATTTATTCAGTGTCTGTCTGCATCACTCTATGTAAGATCTAAGTTCCACAAGGGCAGCAAGCATGTGAGTATTTTTTTCAGTATAGTATCTAATATGTAGTAGACACTCAAGTAATACTATTCGAATGAATCAAAGTGGTAGATCTGGGATGAAAAATCAGGTCTGGATGACTTTAGGGCTCTGTTGTATGCAGCCTCTGGATTTATCCTTTGAGCCTTTTTTCCCCACATGCATCTCTTCTAATTGCTTTATGCTAATTACAGTCAGAACCTAAAAGTTGGAGAGCAAAACATTTTTCTTTTAGAATATAATAGGCAAAGTACATACCTAGTTTCCTAAAGAGGCTACTTTCATCGCCCTATCTTTTTTCTTTTTTCTTCTGAGTTTTTTTCCCAGAACATAGGAGTTCCCACATATATTTCCACATATTCAAGGAAGAGCTCAAAGAAAGAATACAAATCTTGAGCTTGTTTAAAACTCTTAAGCTATATTTAAGTCCTAAGTAAATAACTCCACCTTTCCTTTTGCAGTTTCCTCTCATCTAATTTGTACTTTCTGGCACTTGCTGGCACTTCTGAGTTATACATTAGACTGGGACCTTCAGTCCATATGGCATGTCACACAGCACATAAAGTCGACTACAGAAAAGGATCTTGTTACCGGTGGTTCCCCCCAAAATCTCTCATTACTTTTAGCATACCTTCCCCTGGTAGATTTTCAGTCATTTTCTTTACTAGAAACCACTGTCTAGCCATCAAGAGGACATGTTTTTACTAAAGAAGGGGGAAAAAAAAAAGGAAAAGGGAGCGAAAACTGCTATGTAATTGGATGCCCTCCAGGAGCGGCATACATAGCTTAACTGTAATGGAGTATAATGGCCGCCTTCTTCCAGGAGGAGCTGGGGCCAATGCTCACAGTCTTCTGTTTGCAGATTTACTGGGAGAAGCGTGTGCTGGCTTCTCACATAAAATGCGCTGCTATCATCATCTGCCAAGATACTAACTGAAAAGATCCATTATTTTTGATATTTAATACATTATAAATTAGATGGGGATTGTGTTGACCGACGTGGACATCTGGGAGGATGTTCAGAAATATTTCTTATTTTTTTTTTGCTGGGTCAGGTAGACTGAGTGAGTGCCTGTTTCTTCATCAATGAGCAATTATGCATTCATAGAGAAAAGGTCTATTCTCAGCCGCTGGTCAGCTAACCTCAGAGGAACCGAGAGGGTTGGATTGGAAGGAGGGGGATGCAAATGAGCGGTGGCAAGTTGGAATTTATACGGAAAATGTATAGCGGCCTGTTCCCGAACAGAGACGAATTGTGTGCCGGCCAGGGCCTGCAGGACAGACGAACCCCATCTTGGTTAAGCGGAGCTGAATATGTTTTCAGAGCCTCTTCTCACCTTCCGTAATGGCCGTCCCAGCGCACTGGGGAAGGCGCTCGCCTCTTGCACGTTGGGCAGGAAGGAGTTCACTGAGTTTCCGACCAGTGCCTCCCAGTTTGCTCCCAGACTCATCTACGGAGATGAAAGCTGCAGACCCCATGGTGGCATCCGGTCGATCTTGAAGACTTCTTATTCTACTTAATTCACCTGCTTGCGCCCTGCTGAAACACTTGCAGTTGTGTTTCTGTTCACAGCTCTGGTTTGTTCTGGACGATTGTTGGCTTCATGTTGCAGTTTTAATATGTGGGGTGTTTGATATGCCTCCCACTAAAGCAGGGCATGCCTGAGGATTAGCTGTTCCCGCAAACTGAGGCCGGTTTTCAATGAGCTGTTCATCCTGCCTTGCCTGGCCCCTGTGACAAATGGCATGCCTCTGCTAAGTGAGCTGGGGTGGAGTGAATGAAAAAAAAACCCTTTCACTAATTGGAAAAACAGAACACCACCATTAACGCTTGTCGAACCTGCCACCTTTATGGAAGTAATGGATGATGAATTAGATACAATGAAATGAATACTTTTAATAAAGTCATGGAGTTTAAAAGCTTCAAAACTGTTATTATGAATGTAATTGTTTTAGCTGATTATTAAAAAAAAAGTGCTGTATGACCCTGAAGTTTCACTTCTGGGAATTTATCCGAAAAACCCGAAACTCTTAACTCGAAAGAATACGTGTATGTACCGCTATGTTTGTTGCAGCATTATTTACAATTGTCAAGATTTGGAAACATCCCAAGTATTCGGCAGTAGATGAGTGGATAAAAAAGCTGAGCTACATTTACACATTGGAATACTACTTGGCTGTGAAAAAGAAGGGAGTTTTACCCTTGTGACAAGATGAATGAACCTGGAGGGTGTCATGCTAAGTGGAGAAAGCCAGTCAGGTAAAGACAAGTAATATATGATCTCACTCATCTATGGAATCTAATGAACAAACTGAACTAGCAAGGAAAATGGAGACAGGCTCATAGATAGAGAACAGCATGACAGCTGATGGGATGGTGGCTGCGTGGGTGGTGGAAGGATTGAGCAAAAAAGAATAAAAATGAGGAAGAACTCACAGACATAGACAACAGTTTATGGGGGCAGGGGTGTGGGGGAAGGTGGCGAAGGGTACAAGGCGGATAAATGGTGATGGAAGGAGACTTGACCTGGGGATGGTGAACACACGATACATTATACAGATGATGTGTTGTAGCATTATGCACCTCAAACCTGTTTAATTTTGTTAATTGGTGTCACCAGAATCAACTCAATAAAAATTAATCCGATATAGGCACAGTGTGTACTCTAAAAGGCTAAGTAATTGGCAGGTTGCTAGCACAGAGAACAGGGACAAATAACATGACAAGAAGACCCTGGAAGGCATACTTCAGGAAGGGAGCTAGTGCTGGATTAAAGATTGAAACTTAAGACGTGAGCCCTGGCTGGTGTGGCTTAGTGGATAGGTGCCAGCCTGTGAACCCAAAGGTTACTGGTTCGATTCCAAGACAGGGCACATAACCGGGTTGCAAGCCAGGTCTTCAGGCATGTCCCCAGCCAGAGGCAGGTGAAGAGAAACCATACAGTGATGCTTCTCTCCCTTTCTTCCTCCCTCCCTGCCCTTCTCTGTGAAAATAATGAATAAAATCTGTTTTTTTTTTTTGAAGATTTTAATTATCTTTAGAAAGAGGGGAAGAGAGGGGCAGAAAGGGAGAGAGACATCAATGTATGGTTCTTTTCACCTGCCTCCAGCCACAGACCTGACTGGAGACCTGTTTTGTGACCTTGTTATGTGCCCTGGCTGGGGAATTGGACCTGCAACCTTTGGGTTTGCAGGCTGGCGCCTTATCCACTGTGCTACCAGCCAGGATGAATAAAATCTTTAAAGAAAATAAGCAGAAGACTTGAAACCATCAAACTACTAGAAGAAAATATAGGAAAATCTCAGACATTTCTTTTAGCAATAATTTTTTCTGCTATATCTCCTCAGCAAGGGAAACAAAATGAAAATGAAAGAAATGAGACTACATCAAACTAAAAAGTTTTGCACAGCAAAGGAAATCATCAACAAAATAAATAGATGACCCACTGAATGGGAGAACATATTCGCCAATGATATTTCTGATAAAGGGTTGATATCCAAAATTTATAAAGAACTCGTACAATTTAACACCAATAAAACACAATCCAATTTAAAAGTGGGCAAAGGAACTCAATAGATACTTCTGGAAAGAGAGTGTACAGATGGCTAGTAGACATATGAAAAAATACTCAATATCACCAATCATCAGAAAGATGCAAATTAAAACTACAACGAGATTTCACCTCATACCTGTCACAATGGCTACTATCAATAACTCAACAAACAAGTGTTGGTGAGGATGTAGAGAAAAGGAAACCCTAGTGCACTGTTAGTGGAAATGCAGACTGGCGCAATCACTTTGGAAAACAACATAGAGATACCTCAAAAGATTAAAAATGGAACTGCCTTATGACCCATCAATTCCCTTCTATGCATGTGTGTGTGTATGTGTGTATCAAAAACACCGATTTGAAAGGATATATGCACCCCTGTGTTCATTGCAGTGTTATTTAAAATAGGCTATGGAAGCCACTCAAGTGTCTATCAACAGACGACTGCTTACAAAACTGGTACATAAACACAATGGAATATCATTAGGCCACATAAAAGAACAAAATCTTACAATGTGTGACTACTTGGATAGACATAGGGGTATTATGCTAACTGAACTAAGCCAGTGAGAGAAATAAAAATACCATGTAATCCCTTATATTCATATGTGGAATCTAAACAACAATATAAATGAACAAACCTAACAGAAATAGGCTCATAGATACAGAGAACAGACTGATGGCTGTCAGATGGAAGCGTGTTGAGGGACTGGATGAAAAATGTAAAGGGATTAACAAGTACAGATTGGTAGTTATCAAATAGTAGTGGGGATGTAAACTACAGCGTAGGAAATATAGTCAGTAATATGTTAATAACTGTGTGTTTCTTCCAGTTTGGTAGTAGAAGTATCAGAAAACACTTTGTAAAGTACATGATTGTCTAAGGTAACACAGTTGGTATGCAGAGCTGAGATTCAAATCCAGCTCCATCTGAATTCAAAGCCTATCTTCTTAATCATTTCATACTGAAATTGGGCATTAATATGTCTGAATAGATCAAAGAGGAAGGTTATGAGGTGAATCAGTATAAAATAAGAGTTAAATATTGCGGACTCCGGAGCCAGACAGCTTGGACTAGAATTCCTGGTCCACCACATTAATTACACAAACAAGCAGTCATTCAAGCTTGCAGATGCTCCATTTCTTCATCTGCAGAATGAAGATGTCAGTACCCATTTCATAGGACTACTGTGAGAATTTAATATTAATCTGTATATCTCATTGGGCACAATAAATTCTCGCTAATAAAAGAATCATCAGAGCCTTGGCTGGTGTGGCTCAGTGGATTGAGTGCTGGCCTGCAAAACAAAGGGTCGCTGGTTCTGTTCCCAGTCAGGGTACATGCCTGGGTTGCAAGCCTGGTCTTCCAGTTGGGGGTGCATGAGAGGCAACCATACGTAGATGTTTCTCTCCCTTTCTTCCTCCCTCTCTTCCCCTCTCTCTAAAAATAATAAAGTCTTAAAAAAGAATAGTCATAAACATTACCTCTTAAAAGAACCAGATCCCCAAAAACATTTTTATTTTAAGTGACTAAGGTGTAAGAGGGTCCCAGAGAAACTTGGTCTGCTCTATAATTGTGATACTGGAAAATACTTTTCTAAAATTCTGAGTGCCAATTACCAGTGGACACATCTTCTTCAAGGCATTTCTTTTTTGAATCTTGCCCTTGATAATCATTAGCAAGTTGATTCTTGTCCTCTGTTTATGACAGTGGACAGAACCAACTATAATATATGTGTCTTTGGTCTTACAGCTTTTGTTAAATAATAAATTCAGTAAAGTAGCCTAATTACTGGGGAAAAAAAGAATTGAATCCCTAATTTACACATCCAGGATTAGATCAGCTAATAAATCAGAAAAGCAATGTTTAACACCTTCATTCTGTTAATTTTTTTAACTTTTTATCCATATAAGGTTCTACCATGGAGAATCGGCTTCCATAATGTTTTCCCATACTTTCAGGTAATAACCTATTAACTTTAGAAAGTAGTTATAAGTAGCAATTGCCATATGTCTTGAGAAGAGAATAACAAAAAGAAGGAGCCCTGATCATACTGAAATTTGGACTCTGTGGGTCTAATATCTTCTGAGGTCTTCAAAGAGCTCCTAGGGATTTCAGAATGTAGGAGAATTTCCCTTTTCATGTGAAAACAAACTTCTGCCACCCCACTGCGTCTGTGGAATCTTCCAGATTTTGCCAGCATTGGTTTATGATCTGAGCTACACACTCAGTGAGACAAGCTGGGACTCTAACAGAAAAACTTTAAAGTTTAAGTGTGTTTACCTTTCATTTTGGTGCCTTTGATGTTTGCTCTATATTCAACTGACCACGGGTTAACTGACCTCATGAGTCCGATTTCTCTGAGTTGATTCCTCAGAGAAACCCAGAGCTGTATATGCTCATTTTTTTCCTTGAGTGGGCAAGAGCTTCCACAGGTGTGCAATGCAATGTTTATTTCCATTTCACACATTTACAGACACTCACTAATTAAAAGCAGCATTTGCTGACTAAGTGCAGTTTGAGTCAGCCCCAAAGTGCTAAGCGGAGATTCCATGGAACTGGTTCAGACTCAATTTTTTTGTAGTCAGGTATAGACACCGTCCTACCCTATTCTACCTTCCCATTTTTGCTACTACACCTCATAATCCATCTTAGATCTAGACAACACTGAGGGATGGAACATATTATACTTACATCTGTGCCTTTCTCTTCAACTGTGCATTTTCTTACCTCAATTGAAGGAAACAAACTCAATAAAATCATTTTATCTGTTACTTTTCTATTTCTACTGTGTTTGTTAAGGAGAAAATACTATCATCAGTGATCAGAGGACATTAAATTTGTCCAATCCTCACAACCTCTGCACTGTCTTGGGACAATTGTGGGCCTGAGAAGAAAGAAAATCTTGGTTTTCCTTTCTATAATCAAATTAGGAAAATGAGAAGAACATATGAAGCACTATCCAAATTAGGCAGTGCATAATTAAGAGGTTCAGTTTTGACTGTAATAAATAGAGTTGGAATAAAGAGAAGGGAGATCTCAAATGTAGAATTATTAAAGAAAGCTTCATGGAATAAGCTTGTTTTGTGGATACCTCCCACTTAGTTCTTTTCCTTGGCTACTCAAAGTCTTTTGTGGTTTCATATAAATTTTAGAATTAGTTATTCTAGTACTGAAAAGAATGGCATTGGTATTTAAAAAACTAATTTATTGTTTTATTACAGTTGTCCCATTTCTCCCCCATTGCTCTACCTTTCCACCCCCCTCCCATAGTCAGTCCCCACCCTGATGTCCATGCCCATGGGTCATTTATACTAGTTCCTTGACTAGACTCTTCCCCTTCTTTCCTCCTTCTCTCCCTCCTTCCTCCTCTCCGGTCACTCTCAGTGTGTTCCTTGTTTCCGTGCCTCTTGGTTCTGTCTTGCTTGCTTGTTTGTTTTGTTTATTAGTTTCATGTGTTAGGTGAGATCATATGGTATTTGTCTTTTGTCACCTGGCTTATTTCACTCAGCATAATACTTTCCAGTTCCACCCTTGCTGCCACAAAAGGTAGAGTTCCTTCTTTCTTTTTGCTGTGTAGTATTCCATTGTGTAGATGTACCAGTTTTTTAATCCATTCATCCACTGATGGTCACTTAGGCTGTTTCCAGCTCTTGGCTATTGTAAATAGTGCTCTTGTGAACATAGGGGCACATAGGTTCTTCTGAATTGGTGTTTCAGGATTTTTCAGTATAATCCCAGCAGTGGAATTGCTGGGTTAAAAGGGAGTTCTATTTTTAGTTTTTTAAGGTAATTCCATACTGTTTGTCACAGTGGCTACACCAGTGTGCATTCTCACCAACAGTGCACCAGGGTTCCCTTTTCTCCACATCCTCATTAGTACTTGTTGTTTGTTGATTTGTTGATGATGGCCATTCTGACAGGTGTGAGATGTTATCTTATTATGGTTTTAACTTGCATCTCTCTGACAGCTAGTGATGTTGAGTATTTTTTCATGTGCCGATGGGCCCTTTGTATGTCCTCTTCGGAGAAATGTCTGTTCAGGTCCTTTGCCCATTTTTAAATTGGGTTGTCTGCCTTCCTGGTATTGAGTTGTGTAAGTTCTTTGTATATTTTAGAGATCAAACCCTTGTCCAAGGTATCATTGGCAAATATGTTTTCCCATATGATTAGTTCCCTTTTCATTTTGCTGAGCAGAAACTTTTTAGTTTGATGTAGTCCCATTTGTTTATTTGTTCCTTTATTTCCCTTGCTCTAGGAGATATATTGGTGAAAATACTGCTGTGTGGGATATCTGAAGTTTTACTGCCTATGTTTTCCTCTAGGACTTTTATGGTAGCACAGTTTACATTTAAGTCATTTATCTATCTTGACTTTATTCTGGTGTATGATGTAAGTTGACAGTTTAATTTCTTTTTTTTGCATGTCCCTCTCCAGCTTTCCCAATGCCATTTCTTGAGGAGATTATTTTTACTCCTTTTTATGTTCTTGTCCCCCATCCCATCAAATATTAATTGACCATAAAGTCCAGGATTTATTTCTGGGTTCTCCATTCTATTCCATTGATCTATATGTCTATTCTTATGCCAGCACCAGACTGTTTTGATTACAGTGGCCTTGTAATATAGTTTGATGTCAAGTAGTGTGGCTTCAAAAATTTATATGGAACCAAAAATGACTCTGAAAGAGCCTCAGCAATCTTGAGAAAGAAGAACAAAGTAGGAGGAATCACATTACCTGATGCCGTTGGTATTTTAACAGGAAATGTATTGTACGTTAGTTTAGGTAGTGAGGTCATCTATGAGCATAGTATATCCCTCCATTTATTTGTATCCTCTTAATTTCCTTCTTTACTGTTTTATAGTTTTCAGAGGATAGGTCTTCACCTCTTTGTTTAAATTTATTTCTATGTGTTTTATACTTTTGATGCAATTGTAAATGATATTTTCTTAGAATTTCCTTCAAATTGTTATTTTTGTATAAAAACAACAGATTTTTGTATATTGACTTTGTATCCTGCAACTTTACTGAATTAATTTTTTAGTTCTAAGAGTTTTTTGATGTGGTTTTTAGGTGTTTCTATGTGTAGTATCATGTCATCTGTAAATAGTGACAGTTTTACTTCTTTCTTTAAAATTCAGATGACTTTTATTTCTTTCTCTTAACTAGTTGCTTTGGTTAGGACCTTAAATATTATGTTGAATTCAAGTGGTGCAAGTAGGCATCTTTGTCTTGATCCTGATCTTAGGAGAAAAGCCTTTAGCATTTACTGTTGAGTCTGATGCTAGATTGTTTTTTTTTTTTTTTTTCATATACAGTCTTTATATTCATGGATGCTTCCTCTATACCCACTTTGTTTAGTGTTTTGATTATAAAAGGATGTTGAATTTTATCAAATGCTTTTTCCACATCTGTTGAGATATTAATATGGTACTTAGCCTTCATTTTGTTGATACGATGTGCCATGTTGATTGATTTACAGATGTTGGACCATCTTTGCTCCTCTGGAATAAATCTCACTTGGTCTTGGTGCATAACCCCTTCAATGTATTGTTGAATCCAGTTTGCTAATATTTTGCTGACAATTTTTGCAAGTATGTTCATTAAGGATATTGGTCTGTAGTTTTTAAATGTTTTTGTCTGGTTTTAGTATCAAGGATTAACCTATAATTTTCTTTTTTAAAAATAATGTTTTTGTCTGGTTTTGGTTTTAGGGTAATTATGGCTTCATACAGTGTATTTTAAATCACTCATTTCAAATTTTGGGACTAGTTTAAGAAAGGTAGTTATTAATTCTTTTTTTTAAAGATTTTATTCATTATTTTTAGAGAGAGGGGAAGGGTGGGAGGAAGAAAGGGAGAGAAACATCAATGTATGGTTGCCTTTCACCTGCCTCCAGCTTAGTACCTGGCTGGAGACCTGGCTTGCAACCTGGGTATGTGCCCTGGCTGGGAATAGAACCATTATTCTTCTTTAAATATTTGGTAGAATGCACCCATGAAGCTGTGGTCCTAGACTTCTCTTTGTTGGGAGGGTTTTTTTGTTTGTTTTTTACTAGTGCTTTCATTTCATTGCTAGAAATTGATCTGTTTAGTTTTTGTGTTTCTTCTTGGTTTAATCTTGAAATATTGTATGCTTCTAGAAGTTTATCTATTTCTCGTAGGTTGTCAATTTTTTGTCATGTATTTGTTTATAGTAAATTAAGAAATCATTTGTATCTCTGTGGTTAGAAGATTATAAATTC
Source organism: Noctilio leporinus (assembly GCA_004026585.1). Classification (NCBI taxonomy): domain Eukaryota; kingdom Metazoa; phylum Chordata; class Mammalia; order Chiroptera; family Noctilionidae; genus Noctilio; species Noctilio leporinus. Next base: position 185,959 of record PVIW01001898.1, on the reverse strand, counting down.
TTTCATTTATGATTTTATTTATATGGGCTATTTTTTTTTGATGAGCTTGGCTAAAAGCTTTGCTAATTTTGTTTATCTTTTCAAAGAACCACCTCTTTGTTTCATTTACCCTGAGTAGTATTTTTAATCTCTATTTGATTTATTTCTATCCTGATCTTTCTTTCTTTTCTTCTGTTTACTTTGGGCTTTGTTTTTTTTTTTTTGTTTTTTTTCTAGTTATTTTAGGTGTAAAGTTGATGTGTGTATTTGAGATTTTCCTTGCTTCTTGAGATAAGTCTGTACAGTTATGAACATACCTCTTAGAACTGCTTTTACTTCATTTATAAATTTTAAACTAGAGTGTATTCATTTTCATTTGGCTCAAGGTAGTTTTGGATTTTCTGTTTTATTTCCTCTTTTATCCACTGTTTGTTTAGTAGTATGTTTATTATTCTTCACATATTTTTTATTTTCCAGATCTCTTCTTCTAGTATATTTCTTCTTTCAAGCCATTGGGGTCAGAAAAGATGTGTATTGTGATTTCAATCTTCTTGTATCTTGAGACTTGTTTTGTAGACTGCTATGTGGTCTATCTTGAGGATGTTCCATGCACTTGAAAATAAATTTATATTCTGCTGTTTCTGGATTAAATGTTTTATAAATGTCTATTAAATTGAAGAGATAGTCAAGGACATTATTTCCTTATTAATTTTCAGTCTGTATCTTCTATCCATTGATGTAAGTAGTTATTAAGGTCCCCTTGTACTATTTTATTATTGTCAGAATCTGTTTATATGTTGGTTAATAATTGATTTATGTATTTAGGGGCTCCTATGTTGGGTGCATAGGTGCATATAAGTGTTACCTTCTCTTCTTGGATTGACCCTTATATCATCATGTAATGTGCTTCTATAATTTTTTTACATTTTTAATTTTAAAGTCTGTTTTGTCTGGCATAATTACTGCTATCTCACCATTATTTTTATTCTTATTTGTATTGTATATCTTTTTCAATCCTTTTATTTTCTTTTTTTGAGGTTTGTAATATATTTTATTTTTAGATTAAGTTTATTGGGATGATATTTGGTTACTAAACTTACATAGGTTTCCAGTGTACAATACTATATCTTCTGTATACTGTATTGTGTGTTTACTATTCAAGGTCAAATCTTCTGTCATCATATATTGGCACCTTTTATCCTTTACTTCCTCTCCCACTCCCCCTTCCTTCTGGTAACCACCATACTGTTGTTTGTGTTTATGAGGTTTTATTTGTTTGTCTTGTTTGTTCATTTGTTGTTTTCAGTTTTGTATGCCACATATGGGTGAAATCATATGGGTCTTGTGTTTTTCCAATGGACTTATTTACCTTAGTATGTTATTCTCAAGGTCCATCCATGTTGTTGCAGATGGCAGTATTTCATCTTTTCTTATGGCTGGATAGTTTTCCATTGGATGTATGTACCACATTTTCTCTAGCCAATTGTCTATTGAAGAACACTTCGTTTGTATCTATGTCTTGGTCACTGTGAATAATGCTGCAATGAGAAAAATGGGGTAAGGCACCGGCTTGTGAACCCAAAGGTCACTGGTTCAATTCCCCAGCCAGGGCACATAACCAGGTTGCAGGCCAGGTCTCCAGCTGGATCTGTGGCTGGAGGCAGGTGAAAAGCAGCCATACATTGATGTCTCTTTCTCCCTCTCTGCCTCTCTCCCTTCCCCTCATTTCTAGAAATAATGAAATAAAATCTTTAAAAAACAAAGAAAAAAGAAGAAAATGGTGCATATATCTTTGTGCATAAATGCTTTCAAATTTTTCAGGTGGAAAACCAGAACAAGGGTTGTGGGTTCAATTGGTAATTTCATTCCTAATTTTTGAGGTGCCTCCATATTGTTGTCCATAGTGGCTGTACCAGTTTACACTCCTACCAGCAGTGAATGAGCGATCCTTTATCTCCATAATCTTTCTGACACTTGTTACATATCCTGTTGATAATCGTTATTATGATAGGTGTGAGGTGCTATCTCATGGTATTTTTCATTTGCATTTCTGTAATTGCTAGTAAAGTTAGCCATTGGTATGTCTTCTTGGGAGAAATGTCTTCTTGGGTCTCCTGCCCATTTTTTAATTGGATTGTTTGTTTGGTGTTCAGTTGTATGGGTTCTTGATATATTTTGAATATTAACCCCTTGTCAGAGCTATTTACAAATATCTTCTCCCATTTAGTTGGTTGCATTTTTGTTTTGTTGGCAGTTTATTTTGCTGTGCAGAAGAAGCTTTTTAATTTGATACAGTTCCATTCATTAACTTTTGCCTTTACTTCCATTGCCTTTGAGGTCAAATTCATAAAATCCTCTCTATGACCAAGGTCCATAACTTAGTATCTATGTTTTCTTCTATGTAATTTATTGTTTCAGGTGTTATATTTAGGTCTCATCCATTTTCAAGTAAGTTTTCAATTTTTTAAATAATGGTGACAAATAGCATTCTTGGTTTCATTTTTCTTTTGCATGTAGCTTTTTCCAATTTTCTCAGCACCATTTATTGAAGAGGCTTTCTTTTCTTCATTGTATGCTTTTTGCTCTTTTGAAGAAAATTATTTGTTTATATACATGTGGGCTTGTTATTGGGCTCTCAGTTCTGTCCCAATGTTGTGTGCGTTTTTCTGTCAATACCATGCTGATTTAATTATTGTAACTTTGCAGTATAAATTTTCACAAGGGAGTGTGATACATTTGATTTTATTCTAGTTTCTCAGGAATGATTTTGTTATTTGGGATTTTTTGTTACAGGCAAATCTGATGATTTTTTGTTCTATTTCTTTAATGAATAAAATAAACCGATGAACAAAATAGAAACAGAGGTATGGATACATGAAACACTGATACCTGTCAGAGGGTGGGAGAGGGGGAACTGGATTAAAGAAGGTGAAAGGATTAGCCAAAGAATTTAAACACATAACCCATAACATAAATGAAAGAATTTATAATCTTCTAACCACAGACATACAACAGTGTTGTGATGACCAGTGGGTAGGGTGCGTGGGGGTTTGGTGGAAGAGGACAAAGGGTGGGGAATAAGGATATCTATGATAGTGACAACAATAAAAAGAAAGTTAAAAAATAAAAAATAGCATTGGAATGTTCTTGGGGATTGCATCAAACATTCAAGAAGTTTTAACACCTGTAGTTCTTGAGTACTTCCAAAAAATTGAAGAAGTGGCCATATTTCCTAACACATTTTATGAGGTCAACATAACCCTAGTACCAAACCTGTCAAGGATAGCATACAAAAAAAGAAATCTACAGACCAATTTGTCTAATAAATACAGATGTAAAAATTCCAAACAACATATCAGCGTAATTAAATAAAACAATACATTAAAAATATCACAGTCAAGTGGGGTATTTTTGCAGGGGCACAAGTATGGTTCAACATATGCAAATTGATCAATGTGATACATACACCCATATTAACAAAATTAAAAATACAAATTATAGAATCACATTAGTAGATACGTAAAAACTTTTGATAAGATATAACATCAATTTATGATTAAAACAGTCAATAATGGCTTACTGGTGGTAAATTCCTTTAGCTTTACCTTGTCTTGGAAGTACTTCATGTGCCCTTCCATTCTAAATGATAGCTTTGCTGGATAGAGTAAACTTGGTTGTAGGTCCTTGCTTTTCATCACTCTGAATACTTCTTGCCAGTCCCTTCTAGCCTGCAGTTTCTTTTGAGAAATCAGCTGACAGTCTATGGGAACTGCTTTAGTAGGTAACTCTCCGATTTTCTCCTGCTGCTTTTAAGATTCTCTATTTTTAACCTTTGACATTTTAATTACGATGTGTCTTGGTGCGGTCTTTTTTAGGTCTAGCTTGTTTGGGACTGTCTGTGCTTCCTGGACGTGTACATCTATTTCTTTTGCCAAATCAGGGAAGTTTTCTTTCATTATTTTTTCAAGTAAGTTTTCAGTCTCTTGCTCTTCCTCTTCTCCTGGCAACCCTATGATTTGGATGTTGGTGCATTTAAAATTGTCCCAGAGGTTCCTAGTCCTCTCCTCATTTTGTTGAATTTTTGTTTCTTCTTTTTGTTCTGGTTGAATGTTTATCTCTTTCTTATGTTGCAAATTGTTGACTTAAATCCTGACATCCTTCCCTTTTCTGTTGATTTTCTGTGGATTGTTCTTTATTTTACTTAGTGTAACCTTCATTTCTTCCTTTATTATTATTTTTTTTACCATACTCAAGGAGTTCTCTGATCATCCTTATCACTAATGTTTTCAACTCTATATCTGATAGGTTGGCTATCTCTGTTTTGCTTAGTTCTTTTTCTAGGATTTTATTCATTCTTTGATTTGGGCCATATTTCTTTGTCTGCTTAATTTGGCAGCCTCCCTGTGTTTCTGTGTATTAGGGAGAGCTGCTTTAACTCCATCTTAGTAGCATGGCCTATATAGCAAAATCATCTGTAAATTGTGTGGGGTGGAGCCTTAGGTAATTGTCAGGGTGGAGCAATCTGCTTCACAATGGGTTGATAGTACTGTATTGATATTTGAAAATTGCTAAAAGAGTAGATCTTAAAAGTTGTTATTATGAGAAAAAATTGTAACTGTGTGCAGTGATGGATGGTAAATAGATATATTGTGGTGATCATTTCAAAATATGTACATATAGCAGATCATTGTGTCATATACCTGAAACTAGTATAATATAATGTTAATTATATCTCAATGAAAAAACTGTATAAAAAAGTGTTAATGTTAGATTAGAGAGAAAATGAGTGGGTGTATAAGTTGTGATGGTGAAGCTAGTATTTGTTTCAGCAAGTCAATAAAGGATCAACCTGGATTTTTCCAAAGTTCTTCCAATAAATCAGCGAAGAAGCAAATCTGTCTTCTCCTTTTCTTGGTAACAATGACAAAGCAAAGATTTACTATCCTGGATCCATGGCTGTTATTGTAGAATTTCCTTGGCAGACTCCAGTCTAGCACTTCATGATTTAGGCTATTGTGATTCTACTTGTGTTGTCACAGAGTTGTTAGAATCAGCAGCCCTCATTAAATCTATGTTATAAATATGCAGTCACTTATCTCAGAGGAGGTACTTCTACAGGCTAAGTTCTGGAAAGGAACTGGTCCAGAACCAGTGTTTCTGCTGAGCTGATCCAGTGAAAGAACACATTAAAATAAGTTTCCATTCTGTATAAAAGCCAACATAGTCACTTCCTTACAAGTAAAAAGAGGCCTTTATGGTGAGGCTAGCTTTGAATTGAACCAAGGTAAACGTTTATTCTGGAAGCTTCTTGAAAATGCTTGTTTTTCTAAATCTGAATCAGTGGGAGAACAAAGGTGAGGATTCAGAAACTTTGACTCCCAAATTTGTGCTCAGTGCATTAGTATGTTTCCCATCACATACTTTTTCTTTTTATGGAAAAATATAATCTTTGAACTTTCTGAGGGAAGTAGATAGCTTAGGAATTTAACTTTTAGGGGGCTCTTGCTCGGTGAGCAGTTCTGTGTATAAGATGTGGCAAGTGAACAACAGGCATAGGATAAATGGCCAGTCATAAACGATACTACATGGCAAGACCCAGGGATAAACTACAGAGTAAGAATTCCCTGGACCTGAATATGTAAGCTGGTGTCATATAGCACTAGGAACCTCTGAAAGGAATATGACTCACTTTACTCAGCCAATTGCCACCTCATGCTCCACCCTTGATTTTTTGCATCTCACATATATTTGTGTTGACTTAGTAATACTTTAACTGCTTTGCACTAAGGTAAGCTTTCATATTATCTCCACCTGATTCCTTGATCCAGATCTACTCTAATTTTTATGAACATTTTAAAGATTTTATTTGTTTACTTTTTAGAGAGGGGGAAGGGTGGCCAAGGAGAGTGGATTGAGATGTTCGTGCATGACCAATGGTGACTCTGCTAGTCAGTGAGGGTAGTAGACACTGTTGAGTGAGCATGTGTGCTGTGTGGCCATCACATTCAAAATGACTGAGTGAATAGAGCAATGAATCTGCATCCAATTTTGTGTTAAGCTTGAACATTCCTCTGTGGAAACTATTGGGATGACTCAGAAGGCTGCAGCTATGGGTAACCGGTGATTGGCAGCTTCATCACAACAATGCAGCCACTCACACATCATATCTCGTGCAGTATTTTTAGGAAAAATACCCAACCATCCAGGTGACTCAGCCCCTTTACAACCCAGGTTTGGCATCCAGCAACTTTTGGCTTTTTCCAACACTAAAATCACCTTTGAAAGGGAAGAGATTTGAGACCATTGATAAGATTCAGGAAAAATAATGGGCAGCTAATGGAGATAGGGAGAACTGTGCGAGGTCCCAAGGTGCCTACTTTGAAGGGAACTGAGGCATCATTGACCTGTGTACAATATTTCTTGTGTCTTGTGTCTTCTCCAATAAATGTCTTTATTTTTCATAGGATGTGGCTGGATACTTTCTGGACAGACCTTGCATATCCTATTTACAAGAAACCCAATTTAGATAAAAAGAAACATGGACTGAAAGTAAATGATTGTAAATACATATTTCATGCAACTGTAAACAAGAAAAGCTGGGGTCGTAAACTTACAATGGACAAAATAAACTTTAAACCAAGGCTATAGCAAGCAAAAAAGAATATTATATAATGATAAAGGGATAAAATCAACAAGATTATATTACCCTTGTAAACATTTATGCACCCAACATAGGAACAACTAGTTATACAAATCAAATCTTGATTGACATAAAGGGAGAGAGTGACAGTAATACACTCATAGCAGGTGACTTTAACACCCCATTGGCATCAATGGATAGATGTTCCAGACAAAAAATCAACAAGGAAACAGCGGCTTTGAATGACACACTAGATCAGTTAGCTTTAATTGGTATCTTCAGAGCATTTCACCCCAAAGCAGCAGAATGTACAATCTTTTTCTTGTTTTAAAGATTTTATTCATTATTTTTAGAGAGAAGGGCAGGGAGGGAGGAAGAAGGGGAGAGAAGCATCAATGTATGTTTGCCTCTCACCTGCCTCCAGCCACGGACCTGGCTGGAGACCTGGCTTGAAACCTTGCCATGTGCCCTGGTTGGGAATCAAACCAGTGACCTTTGGGTTTGCAGGCTGGCACCTATCCATTGTACCACCAGCCAGGGCCTAGAATGTGCAGTCTTTACAAGTGCATGTGAAACATTTTCCAGGATAGATCACAAGTTAGGATGCAAAACAAGTCCCAATAAATTCAAGAAGATTAAAATCATATCAAGCAGCTTTTCTGCCCACAATGGTATTAAACTTGAAATTACATGCAGGATAAAAAACCCTGAGGAACACGCAAACACAATGAGGCTAACAGATCACTAAAGTATGAATATGTATCTTGAGACAATTAAAAATGAAAAGAAAAACAATAACCCAAACCAAATCCTATGGGACACTGCAAAAGCAGTCTTAGGAGAACATTTCATATCACTACAGACCTATCTCAAGAAACAAGAAAAGCTCAAATAATTAATCTAACCTTATACCTATAGGAATGAAATAAAAACTTTAAAAAATATTTATTTTCTTTTTAGAGGGAGGAGAAGGGAGGAAGGAAGAGAGGGAAACATCAGTGTGTGGTTGCCTCTCAGACACTCCCAACCAGGGACCTGGCCTGCAACCCAGGTACGTGCCCTGACTAGAAATTGAACCAGTGACATTTCTGTTCACAGGTTGGTACTCAATCCACTGAGCCACACCAGCCAGGGCATCACTACTTTTATTCATCATAGTACTGGAAGTAATTAGCCACAGCCATCAGAAAAGAAAAAAAAAAAAAAAAAAAGTACGTCCAAATTGGAGAGGAAAAAGTTAGTAGTCAAAAAACTGCATGGTACTGGCACCAAAACAGACACATAGATCAATGGAATAGAATAAAGAGCCCAGAAAATAAACTCACACCTTTGCGGTCAATTAATATATCACAAAGGAGGCAAGAAACATACAATTAGGTAAAGATAGTCTTTTCAATAAATGAAAGTGGGGAAATTGGACAGATACCAGATACATGCAAATAATAAAACTAGACCACCTTCTTATATCATATTTAGGAATAATGTAAGATTCAAAACCATAAAACTCCTAGAAGAACTCATAGGCAGTAAAATCTTGAATATTTCTTGTAGCAATATTTTTTTCTGATGTATCTTCTTCTTTTTAATGTTTTTTTTTAAATTTTTAAAGATTTTATTTCATTATTTTTAGAAAGAGGGGAAGAGAGAGAGGCAGAGAGGGAGAGAGACATCAATGTATGGTTGCTTTTCACCTGCCTCCAGCCACAGACCTGACTGGAGACCTGGTTTGCAGCCTTGTTATGTGCCCTGGCTGGGGAATCGAACCTGTGACCTTTGGGTTTGCAGGCTGGCGCCTTATCCATCTGATCTATCTTCTTTAGCAAAGGAAACAAAAGCAAAAAACATAAACAAATGAAACATCAAACTAATATATTTTTTTCACAGTAAAGAAAATCATCAACAAAGTCAAAAGATATTCTACTGAATGAGTGGACATATTTGTGGATGACACATGCAGTAAGGGATTCATACCCAGAATTTATAAGGAACTTGTAAAACTTAACACACACAAGCAAGCCAAGCAATGCAATTTAAAAAGTGGGCGGAAGACCTGATTAGCTATTTCTCCAAAGAGGACCTACAGATGGCCAATAGACATATGAAGGGATGCTAAAAGTCACTAATGATCAGAGAAATACAAAGTGGCTACCACCAATAAGTCAACAATCAACAATGTTGGCAAAGATGTGGAGAAAAGGGAACCCTTGTGCACTATTAATGGGAATGTAGGCTGATGTAGGCACTGTGTAAAACAGTATGGAGTTTCCTCAAAAAGTTAAAAATGGAACCGCATTATGACCCAGTGATTCCACTTCTGGGACTATATCCCCCCAAAATGAAGCACTAATTTGAGACAATATATACACCCCTATGTTCACTGAAGTGTTGTTTACAATGGCCAAGACCTGGAAACAGCCCGTGTCCATCAGTAGATGAACAGATAAAAAAGGTGTTGTACATGCACAATGGGATACCACTCCATTGTAAAAAGGAAATCCTACTTTTTGCGACCAAATCGAAGGACTTGGAGATTATTACACTAAGTGAAATAGGTCAATCAGAGAAACACAAGTGCCATATAATCTCACTCATATATGGAATCTCATGAGCAAAATAAACTAACAGAATCGAAACAGACTCAATACAGAGAACAGACAGCTATCAGGGCGGGGGGTTTTGGGAGCTGGGTAAAAAGGATGGAATTTAGAAAAAAAGGAACCCAAAACTTATAGACACAGACAACAGTATGGTAATTACAAGATGGAAAATGGATATGGGGAGGTAGAAGAAGATAGAGGGGGAATAAATGGTCATGGAAAGAGACTTGATTTGACATGGTGAACACATAGTATATAAATGATGTACACCTGAAACCTATATAATTTTATTAACTAATGTTACCCCAATAGATTCAACAAAATAAAAATAGAATACACAAAACATTCACAAAATATTCTATAAACACATAGTAGACTGTACTGAATTATGATAAGAAACATTTTTAAATCTTCATCTGCAGATATGTTTATTGATTTTAGAGAAAGAGAAAGGGAGGGCGGGAGAGAGAGGGGTGAGAGAGAGAGAGAGAGAGAGAGAGAGAGAGAGAGAGTCATGGATCAGTTGCTTCCTGTAAGTGCCCCAACCTGAGATCAAACCTGCAACATAGGTGTGCACCCTGACCAGAGGTCCAACCTGCAACCTTTTGGTGCAAAGGATGATGTTTCAACCAACTGAGCAACCCAGCCCAGGCTGATAAAAAAAAAAAAATTTAGCCCTGGCTGGTAGTACAATGGATAAGGCACTGACCTGCGAACCTAAAGGTCGCTGGTTCGATTCCTCAGCCAGGGCACATAACCAGGTTGCAAGCCAGGTCTCCAGTCAGGTCCATGGCTGGTGGCAGGTGAAAGGCAACTTACATTGAAAAATAAAGAAATAAATAAAATAAAAGCATTAAAAAAAATTTTGACCATAAATGGAGCAAACTTTTGGACTCACTGCAAATGCATTTTTAATACACACACACACACACACACACACACACACACACACACACAAACATACTTACTAAAATACTATTAGATCTTCAAGGGGCTGTAAAAGATCACTTAGTCTCTGCCTCTGCTTGCAGGTGAGTTGCTAAATCTTGCAGGGATTTATTTCTATCCTGTACTATGTCAGATAAATAGTGAGTTAAATTTTTAACCAGCTGCCAAGTTAGTGGTGTTAAAGCAAAAAATAGAAGCAATTTTTTAGGTGGCGTCCTGGGAAAGTACGGACAGGATGTTGAAATTAAGAATGTGGAGCCAAAATGAAATTGAGGCCTTGCCAGGCTCAGCTACAAGGTTAACAGAAAAGAACATGACCAATTGAAGTGTGTTAAGTTTAAGAGTCTGTGTGGGTAAGTCTAATCCAAGCCGGTGGGAATTTTGGGGAAAGCTTGACAGGAGAACTTGGAGCAGTTAGTGATCAGTCTAGACAGGTGTCTGTGGCTGATATTCTTCTACGGTGGTGGTGCTGGTGGTGCTGTTGAGGTTCCTCTGCCAATCTTAAAGGCAGCATTTTCTCCCCCACCCCTGCTTTTTAAAGATTCTATCCATTATCTTTAGAGAGAGGGGAAGCGAGAGAGGCAGGGAGGGAGAGAGGCATCCATGCGTGGTTGCCTTTCACCTGCCTACAGCTACGGACCTGGCTGGAGACCTGGCTTGCAACCTGGTTATGTGCTCTGGCTGGGAATCGAACCAGCGACCTTTGGGTTTGCAGGCTGGCACCTAATCCACTGTGCCACCAGCCAGGGCTTTAAAGGCAGCATTTTCTAAACTGCCCATCTCGTAGTGTCTCTCTGTCTCTTCACTGGGCCCGGGCCTGAACTGCTCTGTGGAGATTGCGAGGGTGGGAGGCTGTGACAATGCCTTGGGGTTACAGAGGTTGCGTCTCCCCAGTGAGTACATACTATTAATCTGCCCTAGTGCCAGCAGGCAATCCTTACGTCTCCACGGTGATAGAAACGGTGCACAATGCTGCATGCTGCTCATTGGGATCCTGTTTACTTGGGCAGAGGAGGGTTTCTTGTAAGAACGGGAAGCGTTGAAACTAGACAGAACCTGCATCAGTTTTAAGTCAGCTGTGGGGAAGGGCCCCAGGAAAGCAATTTTGTGGATAAGCAAAAAATATATAAAAATAAAATAAAATAAAATAATACACGTCACACAAAGTACCTAGAATCTTTGGGGTAGAAAAGAGATTGCTCCTCCCCATCCCTCCAAGACTTTGTGCTCAGTTTTAAAATCGGAATATTGCTTGCTGGAGCGTGTACTTAGGATGCTTTTAAAATGCTTGTGCTTTGATTTTGGAAAGAAATCAAACCCTCTTGGCAAAGCTCTGTACCCAGGGAGTCAGGGCGATGGTGCAATTAAAATCATGTTCTTGCTCGCTGAAAGCACCACTAAACAGTGCATATTTGTGGAGAAGCCCAGGACAAGGGGATCCTGGATGGCTTCCCCCTCGTTGTCCCAGTTGAGGCTATCTGCAGGCAAAAGTGTTGCATTAGTTGACTGAAAATTTCCCAGCTCAAACATTCCACGTGTGATTCCAGCCAGAATTTTGAGCGAAGTGCTAAACAGAGGGATAGGAGAAAGTAAAACTGGAGTGTTTTAACAATGTCTTGCGTCCTGACTCGCGGTGTTTGGGAATTGGAGGTACAGGCCCCACTGGCAACGGGTCCCAGCATGGTCGTTAATATTACAGAAACAGGGTCATGACTAACCCAAAACACTGAGTGGGGTTTTCAGAGCGCTCTAAGTTCATGGAGGCTTAGAGAAGGTCCCACAAATGGAATGATTGCAACCTGCCATCCAGGGACATAATTTGACAACAGTGGTAAAGAGGTGGGTCAGGTCTTCTGTCCACTATCTAGCAAACTGAGGCATTTGCTCTGGACAAATGTGTCTTAGTTTCCTGATTGAGAAGTTCTTATGTGGTAGGTGATCTCTTTCACAGAGAAGGAATATGCACTTCTTCAGCCGGTTGTTTCACCAGCCTTTTATGATGTATGACCAAATCAGGGAAAGGCAGACCTTTAAATGCACTGAGTACCATGTACCAGTCATTGCCAAACTGTCTACATGGATTATCTCACTTAGTTTTCACAATTCTTTAAAATAGGTGTCCCCCTTTAGGGAGCCCCCTTTATGTATAAGAATGAAAACCTTGCCCAAGGCCACATAGCTGTGGAGTATGAGATAAGGATTTGAACTCGAGCAGTTGGACTTCGGATCCTTTGCTATTAATTATTAGCTACACAGGCTGATGCTGGCCGGGGCAGGAGGAAAGGGGCAAGAGTATGCATTTGGGGTATTAAGTTTATGATGAGAGTAGCTCTCACTAGCTGCTAAGCCACTATTCAAGCTTCTCCCAGTTAGTCCTGAATGATCTTGAAACTGGCCACAGAAGGCAGCTATGCTCTATTCTGAATGTGAGCAATACTATGGAGTATGTGCAGATAAGGTCATTATAAAGCATTATAAAGTGTATTTTCCCATTAGTTCTCACGTCTTTACTGGGCTTCCTGGAAGATGGCTACAGTTTAAATCTGTAAAACTGTCTACCGCTTTGGGTTTTCTGAGGGACTTCTTGTTTGAAAGAACACTTGAAAGGTGCCGTAGGACTATTGAGCCTCATTTCCATGGCTTGACAAGCTTTATAAAGCCCCAAGGCAGATGCCAAACGGTGTGGGGCAGTGGGCGCATCTGCTAACAGTGACCCTGATTCCTTCTTAGTTCTGCACCTGGGCCAGGAAGCTCTGTTCTCCAGGGGAAGGGTGGGGTTTTCTGCCTCCACAGTGAAGAAGCTCTGTCATCTCCCTGGTGTTCCCTGGGTGCAGGTGTGACCCAGAAGAATAGATTCTTATCTGGCCTTGTAACAGGGTGGGACCTGCCAAGGCTGTCAGCTCTGAGATAGAAATATGCAAAGCCCCAAACAGCCAGGCTAAATTAGGGTGGCTTGAGAGTCTTAGGTAGGATACCAAAATCAAGTGTGGAGAGCCAAGAGCAGTGTGGGTATGAGGTCTGTTTAGGTCCCAGGCAAGTCCAAAGAGAGATGGCAAAGTTGCCCCGACAGCTCCCTGATTTAGAGCTCCTGTATGTAGTGCAACTGCGGAGGACCTGGGGCTGCAATGGGAAGCAACTGGTTTGTCAGCCATTTTCAAATATGTAGTCATGACAGGGGAACTGAAGACTTAAAGATTTTAGCCTCAGTCATAGTTGATAGGCTTAAGTGACAAATCCATGTAGAAAGCTGTTATTGTAGGAACTGGAATACAGACCTTGTGACTCCAGGAGGTCAATGAGCAATTCGACCTTCATACCCCAGGGGGTCTGCAAGTGATCAGGGTGGTATCTGAGTCAGCCATTGTGTTCCAGGGAAGGAAGAATTATTGACCAATTGATAAACAAGTACTAGGAAAATCACCACCAGAGTGCCACTCTTATCCAATTAAATGTTCCCCCAAACCCCTTACCTACTGTTTCTTCTCCTTATGAAAAAGTTGGCTTGAGATAAGATGTTAAGGTGGTATTTGAGGATACATAACCCACCACCTTCTCAGATTACTGGCACCTGGATAAAGCACCCGTGAAGATTCAATCCTTGTCTCTACCTTTTGGTTCTGGTAGCGACAGGCAGCATGAATGCCAGCTTTTCCAGTTTTAGTAATGTTCCTATGTTAAACCAGAAGTATGTATGTTTTTCAGTTATCCTTCGTTTAGTATAGTTATCCACATCAATTGCCGAAAACCACTGCTAGTCTTCATGGACAGATGGTTCAATGTAAACTTTCAGATAGTGCTACCTACCTATGCCAATTGGTGGTACTGCTACCTGAAGTGGCAACTGGGGCTCTTGGAACAATTAAAACCAAAACCCTTTTCTGATTTAACAAGAAAGAGGAAATATACAAGGGTATATAAAGCACAGGTAGTGAAGCAAATTGGTCAACTGATCCATGTTCCTTTCGCAAATTGGTGGAACTGTTCCTTAGAAAACCTAGTATCTATGGTATGGGGCCTGAAATAAAGAGTGGTAAGACACTCCGGAATTTTGTGGGCTTCTAAAGCGTATGTATGTATTGGCATATGTTCTTTATTCCACTATGTAATATAAAGGATTTGTTGGATAAAGCTTTGTTGCAAGGACTTGGAAATGATTAGACAGGAAGCTCCAGTATGGCAAGGGCCATGTGTAATTTGCTCATCATGAATAACTAGTCACCTGTCCCCAGTGCCTGGTACAAAAAGACATTCAGTGATTATTTTATGAATGAACGACAGTTGCCTACTCTCAGGGAGCACCTGTTTTTCTGGTGAGAGGTAGACTAGTACAACGTAATGGATTATTATAGGCTATGTCGTAAATGCTATTTTCCCAATTTTACCAGGAAGAAAGACTGATGACCAGAGAAGTTGTAACAGTCTAGTTGTTTTCAACTTTTGAAAGCATCATCCTTTCTTCAGACACACTTTATATCGAAATCAATGTAGAAAATAGATGAAATGGAGGGAGCTGCTTTGGTTGAAAGATGGTGTAATTGATACTTGTTCTTACTTTTGTCCTGTGAGGCCATCCTCTAGGAATTGCCTCATGTGTTTGCTGGTCATATATCATTTAGTGTAAAGAGTGACAAACTGGTGTCTTGACAAAAAGTTGTGATTAGAATATGGGTTGCTCCTAAGATGGGCATTTACATGTGTTGGCTGTTGTCATTTTTTTCTTTTCTTTCTTTTTTTAAAGATTTTATTTCATTATTTTTAGAAAGAGGGGATGGGAGAGAGGCAGAGAGGGGGACAGACATCAATGTACGGTTGTGTTTCACCTGCCTCCAGCCACAGACTGGAGACCTGGTTTGCAACCTGGTTATGTGCCCTGGCTGGGGAATCGAACCTGCGACCTTTTGGGTTCGCAGGCCGGCACCTTAACCACTGTGCTACCAGCCAGGGCTGTTGTCATTTTCTTAATTTGACAGTCTAAGAGAAAAGAGGTCAGTGTCCCTCACTCAATAGACAGGTGCTGAATTTTTAGACAATTCTTTATTCCATGGACACGGGCTTTATTTGGGGACTCCAGGAAGAAAGGGAGGAACTAGGACTGACAGGTATGTAGGGGGGGGGGTCTCCTCAACCAGCCTTTTAATTTAGGGCATGCTGCCTGGAGGTTAGGCTGAGTGAGAACAGCTTCAGAAGAGAGAGGAGAGGAGAAGGGAAGGTTCTGGAATGGTTATTTTCAGGACCAGGATATGGGGCCTGCTCGTCAGGAGGGAAGATACCCTTCATATACTGAGACTCGACAAGGTCACTGCCTGATGCCAACCTCCCCAGTTCCTTTACCCTGCCAGCTCCCTCTGTGTCCTGGGGAGAGGGGGTGAATATATGGAGAATGCTGTCTCCCTCTGCCTCCTGCTCTCTGGCCTAGAATTGCTCCCTCAGCCTTCCCTGAACCCCAGGTTGACTCAGGAGGTCAGGAAGCCAGGGTGCAGGTAGGGGAGCAATTGTGTCCTTCACCCGCCTCCTGACCGCCAGCCCCTCCCAGAGCTCCTCACATGAGGTTGCAGCTCTTGGCGGGATCCTTGTGTATCTCGCTTTTTGGCTCCCGTTCCCCAGTCTGGCTGACCTGACAGCTGAGCAGATCGCTGCTGTCCTTGGCGTGAGTCAGTACTGTGCAGCTGCCTGTGACCACAGCCCAGGGAGGCCACTGTGGCCACGTGGAAGGCATCCCAGACACTGTACTCGGAGGGCCAGGAAGAGCACTCCGGCAGGATGGGCCCCATCTGCTTGGCCGGCACAGCATCCTGCTCACGTGGAACAGGGACAAGCTGCTGGGGCACTGCGGCAAAACTCCTGGGCCTCCGTGTCACTTCTTTTTTCTTTTTTTTAAATAATGTTTTGGAATGACCATGACAGGTTTATTTTATTTTATTTTTTTAAAGATTTTATTTCATTATTTTCAGAAAGAGGGGAAGGGAGAGAGACAGAGAGGGAGAGAGACATCAATGCATGGTTGCTTTTCACCTGCCTCCAGCTAGGGACCTGGCTGGAGACCTGGCTTGCAACCTGGTTATGTGCCCTGGCTGGGAATCAAGCCTGTGACCTTTGGGTTCGCAGGCCGGCGCCTTATCCACTGTACTACCAGCCAGGGCGCCCTTGTCACTTCTTGAGAGCACTATCCAGCATTTCTTCTAGGCTAGTGAGGAAGCAGCTGAGCACAGCACCTGAATCAGGCTGGGTCAGGGTCAGGGTCTGGAGGTTGTCACTGGTAAGAGGAACCAGACGTGTCCCAGTGTTGAGCTGAGTGCGGTGGATGTCTCTCAGAAAGCTCCAGTGTTGTTTCAAACATGGTGGGGACATGGTTCACAGGGTAGGTGTCCCTGGAGAACACCTGCAACAGCATTATCTTGCCGCAGTCAATGGCTCCCACCACCGGGATCTTGAGAGGCCTCTTGAGTGGCTGCTCTGTCGCAGTGGTGCCCAGGCTCCCCGTACAATCTCCTCCTGGGCCTTGCTTCCAGCACCGGCATTTCAGGCACATGCCAAGTCCCTGACCTGGTAGCAGTGCCACCCTGCCATGCCTTCACTGCCTTAAAAATTCTCATGGCCCATCAGCGCGCCGCAGCATACAGGTTGAGAATCGCTCGTCTGACTCCTAGTGTCACCATTCTCTGCTACTTTCTTTTTTTAGTGCCCCTCTGTCAAATCCTCCTATACAGAGAAGCACTCCAATGGCCTGATTTGTTGTGTCATTGTTCTTGGGATGGATATTCTGTTTATACCCAGATCGGAGATTCTTATTGAATGAAATAATGAAATTGATTTGATATACATTCAAATAAGATGAGTAAGTTACACCAATCTTAATGTTGACCTCTGTGACTACTTATAAAATTACTCTTTGAAATCATGTGCTACTGAATTTTGAAATATTCATCCTTCACAATGTGTTTGCACATCCCCCAGAGAATGTATAAATAAAATGGGAATGTAACTAGGGAAGGGGGAGGACAATTTCCAGTAGGAAGCAAAAACTAGCTCCCTTTTCCTGTGGGTAGCAATAAAATCTTCCCAATTATTTCATTTGAGTGATATCATCATGTTTTTAAAAACAATTTTATTTTATTATTTTTAGAGAGAGGGGAAGGGAGGGAGGAAGAAAGGGAGAGAAGCATCCATGTATGGGTTGCCTTTCACCTGCCTCCAGCTACAGACCTGGCTGGAGACCTAGCTTGCAACCTGGTTATGTGGCCTGGCTGGGAATCGAACCAGCGACCTTTGGGTTCATAGGCCAGTGCCAATCCACTGAGCCACCAGCCAGGGCATGCGTGATGTGACCATGTTTTAATTAATTAGTTAAAGGAAATGGCCAAGGTAGGGCAGGAGGTGGCTCTGAGTTTCACCTGTTGGTGCACGTAAGCAGCGGACGTTTAATTCTCTTCTGAGGCAATATTCCTTGAGTGAAGGGAAGTGAGGAGCTGGGAGGCTGAAGTTAGGTGTACAGCGCCGAATGTACAGCCTCCAAGAGGGAGAGCTATGGAATGAACAGTGGCTCTAGAAACAGAGCCAAGTCCAGCCAGCCTGCCCAATGCTAATTTGTCTGGGGCTTCACTCCTTCTCAGGCTTCATGGGTGTGAAACACCAAACGGTGCCGGAGAGTGGATACACTTCTTGAGTCAGGCTTCTGAGAGTGGCGTGTTTTTCCTATGACCAGTACCTTGTTGATTATGGCTGGTTCCCTGCAAATTGGCACATGTGACTTTATTTTCTTATGTTGTAGAATTTCTCTCCATTAGTTGGGTAATTTCAAGGGCGTTCTGGACTTTAGAAAAGATTCTACCAGCTTTGTGATTTTAGCAGCTCATTTAATCCTTTTCCTCATCTGTAATATATACTCACACTAATAAAAAGGAGTGTAAATGAGGCTGTCTGGACTCCCCTGGAAAGAAAAGGCATGATTTACACACACACTCCCCAGGAAGGAACTCACATCTGTTTCCTGTCATACTTCAGTGTTCAGAGGCCCTGGGGGAGAGGAAGAGAGGAGCAGATATTTCCCAACTCTAAACCACTGACCTAGTTATCCATCTTACGAGTGTAAATATATTTGTGCAGCTCATGTCTGGATTTGAATCAAACAGAAATCTTGTCTGCTGTGCCTTCCTAATCACACGCACAGAAATTACAAGGCTAGAGTAGGTCAAATGTTTGTGTCCAGTGCTCAGAGATGTAAACAGAAATGATTTATTCTGGGAGTGCTGAGTGGATCGCTGCCCTTCCTCTGCCTTGGACCTCACGACTCAGTAGCACTCTTGGACTATGGTTCCGTAAGAGCACTTCCTTTTCGTATCCTCAGAACCTGAAGGTAACGCCGATGCGTCTTCATTTCAGAAACAGACATTTGTTCTAAAGCTTTTATCAGTCAAGCAAAAACATTAGTAAATAAAAACGCTTCTAATAATTAATGTGGTGGGAAGTGCTAAGTTGGCCGTTCTTAAAGTTATTCAAGTTCAGCCTCTTAGAACTCTTTCTACTGCATCCTCACAGAAGGCATGATATGTGGCTCTGACCTTTGGATCAGATTGATCTATCTCTGGGGAGACCTTGCCGAGGAAAAAGGCCACCAGCCTCTTAGTCAGAAGACTGCCTCAGTCGTCGATTCCTTGCTCACATGGCTAAGTTCCATTCAGTTTACAAAGCCTTTTTCCTAAGTACATGCTTTAGGCCAAGCCAAAGAAGGACAATGCCAAGGAGACAGGTAAGACATATGAAGTCTGTCCCGAAAGTGTTGAGCCAACGTCAATATAGTGAAAACAGTTTGCGTGGCCGATACTTTCGGGACAGACCTCGTGGTTCTCTCTATCCAGCAAAAACTCTCAATCTAATAACAAGTCTACAGGTTCATAAAAGTCCAATGTGGGTTACAGAGACTAAATATAGAGAGATAAAAATAAGTGAAGTTATTCATCTAATTATGCCTGTGCCACCACTGTTGTTCTCCCCCACCCCCCCTGCTCACTGTGCTTTACCTGTTCACATCAAAACCTCAGGGCCCACTTCCTCCAAAGAGCTTTTAAAATTGCTCATTATCAGCCATCACCCTCGTTTCTAATTCCTTACTCTTATGGGTTGAATTGTGTCCCCTCTGAAAGGTATGTTGACCTCTGAATTCCGGGAATCTGTGAATGTGACCTTATTTGGAGATGTAAACAAATTCGCAGATGTAATCAAATTAAGATGTGGTCATGCTGGAGTAGTGGACGCTAAAACCTAACATGGCTGGTGTCCTGGTAAGAAGACTGAGATATGAGGGTGAGAACAGAGACACGCAGAGAGACTGCCATGTGAAGGTGGAGGAAAATATTGAAGTGATGAGTCTACAGGCCAAGACACAGCAAGCCTGGTCAATAACCATGAGAAGCTAGAAGAGAAACATGGACCAGATTTCCCCTCAGAGTTCTCAGGCAACCTTACCAACACCTTGATTTCAGACATTTCAGACTTGTAGCCTCCAGGACTACTAGGTGATGTTACTGTTTTAAGCACATCAAGTTTGTGATACTTTATGGCACCCCTGGGAGGCCAATATGCTAACATATCTCTTGTTGGTACTACATACTTTAGTACTTAAGTAGCACATACAAGGTCTGTCACGAAAGTATCCAGCTATGTGCTATGAAAAAGAGAGATGTTTATTGAAGAAGATACAAGAAACATTGTACATAGGACAATGACACCTCAGCCCCCTTCAAAGTAAGCACCTTGGGACCTTGCACAGTTTTCCTAACTGTCATCAGCTGTCCCATTGTATTTTTTTGAATCTCTTCAATGGTTTGAAATCTCTTCCCTGTGAAAAGTGATTTCAGTTTTGGCAAGAGCCAGAAGTCACAGGCTGTAGTGGGGCTGAATCACCTGGGTGATTTGATGTTTTGTCAAGAAACTCTGCATGACATATGATGCATAAGTGGGTGAATTGTCGTGATGAAGCAGCCAATCACTAGATGCCCATAGCTTTGGCCTTCTGAGTCATCCAAATAGTTTCCATGAGAATGTTCAAGCTTAATGCAAAATTTTATGTAGATTCATTGTTCCTCTCACTTGGGCATTTTGATTTTGATGACCATACAGTGCATGTGCTCCCCCAAAGGCATCTACCATCCCCACTGACTAGTACAATGAAGTTGTAATGTTTACACATGGGCATTCCGGTCCACTCTCCTTGGCTGCTAGGTTCCATTGATATCTCACAAGCTGTTTTCGTTGTATTAACAATGGCTCAATTTTTTCCATGCAGACCTTGTGTACTAGGAGCTTACCAAGAGATATATCAGCATTAGAATAAATGGGTAACATTATTGAGCACTTAGTCTGTTCCAGGTCCTGTACTAATGATTTTGCATGATGATTTAATTTTTATAACAGCCTTATGATATACCTACTATTATTACCTTTATTTTTGGAATGAGGAAACATTAAATAATTGACCCAAAGGCTACTGATGGTTGAAGCAGAGACTTCAACTCACTTTATTTTATTTGTTATTTTTAGAGAGAGGGGAAAGGAGAGAGACAGAGAGGGAGAGAGACATCAATGTATGGTTGCCTTTCACCTGCCTCCATCTGGGGATCTGGCTGGAGACCTGGCCTGAAACCTGGGTATGTGCCCTGGCTGGGAATCGAACCAGTGACTTTCAGGTTTCCAGGCCGGTGCCTTATCCACTGTGCCAACAGCCAGGGCTTCAACTCAGTTTAAATCATTATGCTACAATGTTTTCAGTAATGCCTTGAAATCAGGGAATAGCTATTGGGTTTTTTACTGTTAGCTTCATATTCTAGTAGTTTTCAGAAAATTGTAGAGGCTCAAAATATTTTTTGTAATAACAATTTGAATAATTAGAAAATAATAAAAGACCTCAAGTCCTATCACTTATAAAATTTACTATTGGGGATAGGGGATCTTGCTTTCCAATTACATGAAATAAAATTGATGGAATCAACCCTGTGTTAGGACATTGTCTGTGAGAAGACATTATCTGCTTATAGGGACTTCTGGGGACCGAGATGCAGGTCTGCATGGGCATGGGATATGTGAGGTAACGCAGGACCTATGGTATATATACATATATTCTTTTTTGGTATATTTTTTTGATTATGCTATTACAGTTGTCCCAAGTTCTTTTGCCTTTGTTCCCTTCTCCCTAGTTACCCATCTACCCTGCAGCAATCCCACCTTCCTTAGGACATGTCCATGGCTTGTGCATATAAGTTCCCTGGCTCTACCCTTTCCTGTAGTAGTCTTAAATTCCCCCTGTCTGTTTTGTACCTATCAATTATGCTTCTTAATCCCTGCACCATTTCCCCTTTCCCCACCCCCCTTCCAGCTGATACTCCTCCAAATGATCCCCATACCTATGATTCTGTTACTGTTCTGGTCAGTTCCTTTGTTTTGTTTTTATATTTTATATTCTGTTGCTGATAGTTGTGAGTGTTGTCTTTTTAATGTTCATAGTTTTGACCTTTTTATTAAGTACTTCCCTTTAACATTTCATATAATAATGGCTTTGTGATGACAAACTCCTTTAGCTTTACCTTGTCTGGGAAGCACTTTATCTGCCCTTCTATTCTAAATTATACCTTTGCTGGATAGAGTAATCTTGGTTGTAGGTTCTTGCTTTTCATCACTTCAAACACTTCTTGCCAGTTCCTTCTGACCTACAGAGTTTCCTTTGACAAATCAGCTGATAGTCTTATAGGAACCCCTTTGTAGTAACCTTTTTCCTTTCTCTTGCTGTTTTGAAGCTTCTCTCTTCATCTTTAACCTTTTGCATCTTAATTATGATGTATCTTGGTGTGGTCTTCTTTGGGACCAGCTTGTTTGGGACTCTCTATGCTTCCTGGACTTGTATGCCTATTTCCTTCACTAAATTAGGGAAGTTTTTCTTCATTATTTTTTTCACATAAATTTTCAATTTTTTTCTCTTCCTCTTCTTCTGGCACCCCTATGATTCAGATGTTGGCATGTTTAAAGTTGTCCAAGAGCATCCTAGGCCTCTCCTCCTTCTTTTCAATTCTTGTTTCTTCATTCTGTACTGGTTGACTGTTTGATGATTTGAATCCCACTTCCCTTCCCTTCACCATTGCTTTCATGTGGATTTTCCTTTGATTCATTTAGCATAGCCTTTACTTCTTCTCTTTTGCATTTGCTGTACTTAAGCATATCTGTCAGGTCTGTGAGCATCTTTATCACTAGTGTTTTGAATTCTGTAAGTTGGCTATTTCTTTGTTGCTTAGTTATTCCACTGGAATCTTGATCTGTTTCCTCTTTTGAGCCATAGTTCTCTGTTTCCTCAACTTGACAGGCTCCTGTGTTTGTCTCTGTGTCTTAAGTAGAGCTGTTGCACCTGCTATGTTGTAAGGGGCAGAGCCTTAGGTATTCATCAATGCAGGTGACCCCTTTCACCATGTTGTGGTGCTGTATATGGGAGAGGGTTCTGAGAGAGAACAATGCTGCTTGCTCAGCACTTGCCCCTCTTCCACTAAACCAATGGACTGTGCTGGGAGACAGGCAGTTTCTTCCACTGCCCCAACCCCCACTGGTTTTCACAATCTGTTGCTGCTGTCTCCACTGATGCTGCAGCAGAAGGGGCTTCATCCAGTGCCATTGCCATGGGTGCTACCACACCTCACCCTCTGTGCCTCGGCTCCCTTCCTCCTACCTGTTTGGGTAATTCTTCTTTATTTCTTTGTTAGACCTCCCTTCAGTTCAATTTTCTGGATCTTTTTTTTTTTTTTAATTTTATTGTTGTTGTATTACATCCATCCCCTTTTTGTTCCCCTCTGTCCCCCTCCCCACCCACCCATTCCCCCCAAAGTCAATCCCACCTGTTGTCCATGTCCATGGTTCCTTCATACTAGGTTCTTGTCTAAGCTGCTCCCTTTTCTTGCCTCTGCCTCCCCCCTCCCCACAACCCCTTTCCCCCTGACAACTTGATTTTTTTTTTTAATAGTTTTGAGTAGATGTATTCCTTCTTTGTTGTGAGGGGAAATGCAGTGTGTCTACCTATGCCTCCATCTTGGCTGGAAGTCCTGTGTATACATTCTTTTTAAAAAGATTAAGAAAAGATTTTATTTATTATTTCCATAGAGAGGGGAAGAGAGAGAGACAGCAAGGGAGAGAAACATCAATGTATGGTTGCCTTTCACTTGCCTCCAGCTACGGATCTGGCTGGAGACCTGGCTTGTAACCTGGTTATGTGCTCTGGCTGGGAATCTAACCAGCCACCTTTGGGTTTGCAGGACATACATTCTTTAACTTAAATTTTTCTGAGATGTACATGAAGTTGCAAGGAATCCTACAAAAAAAATCCCTATATACTTTGCCCAGTTTCCCCTCCCCAGTGGTAATATATTGCAGAAATATAGTATAATATCACAACCAGAAATTAACATGGATACAATCCACCCATCTCTTTTAGAGATCCCCAGTTTTACTTGTAGTCATTTGTGTATTTATCTCTGTGTATCATAAGTGATGTACAAGTTTATACCTGTGTGGGTTTCCTTATCCACAAAAATAAAAATACAGAACTGTCTTATTTCTAGCAAGGTATCTAGCAAGACTGTCTCACACTACCTCTTATAGCCACACCAGTTTGAATCCTTAGTTCAAGACAATTGTTAATCTGTTCTTTATAATTTTATCATTTTAGGAATTATATATAACTGTAATAAAACATTATATAACTTTTTGATTTCTTTCTCTTTTTTTCATTCAGCATAATTCCCTCAAGGTTAATTTAAATCATGGCATGTATCAATAGCTTATTCTTTTTTATTTCTGAGTACTATTCCAAGTGTGGATATATCATATGCCTAGGATATACCTACTTTTTTTCAGGTATTCATTTGTTGAAGGATAGCTGGGAAATCCCCAGTTTTTGAATATTATGAATAAACTTGCTATGAATATTCATTTACAGACACATTTTCTGTGGACATAAGCCTTCATTTCTCTAGCATAAATGCCTCAGAGTGCAATTGCTGTGTATTATAGTAATTGCATATTTACTTTCATAAAAAACTGCAAAAGCCTTTTCCAGAGTGACTGTACAATTTAACTTTCTCCCCAGCAATGTATGAGTGATCCTGTTTTCTCTACATTCTTGCCAGCATTTACTGTTGTCACTACATTTAAAAAAAAGTTTAGTCATTCTGATAGGTGTATGGTGATGTCTCATTGTGGTTTTCATTTTTATTTCCCTGAATCTTAATGATTTTGAACATATTTTTGGTATGTTTGTATATATTTTGAAGGATCCCAGAGGAGAAAAATTGTCAGAGAAAGGATGAGTTTGGAGTTAAGTGTTTCTGATTTAGAACTACAAAAATGTGAAGGGTTCAGAACTCTGGGAGCAGAGGCTGGGGAGGATGTCATTACTCTGAATGTAGTTACAATATATGAGTTAAATAAAACAAAAATGGTAAGCTAAAATTTAAACAAGGAGAAACATACTCTGTGTAAGTCAGTAAACAAACTAGCTCATTTAATTTTCACAGCCATCGTATCATATGACAAAATGGTATATTGGTCTTTTTTTGCATTTTAATCTTTATTGTATTTTTTCCATTACCTTTTATTCCCTTTATATTCCTCTCCCTCCAGCAATCACCACACTGTTGTCCATGTCCACGAGTCCTTCCTTCTTACTCAGTCCCTCCATCCCCTAACTTAACTCCCACTAGCTATCAGCCTGTTCTTCATCTATGACGCTGTCCCTAATTTCCTTGTTAGTTCAGTTTGTTCCTTAGATTTCACATATGAGTGCAATCATATGGCATTTATCTTTCATTGACTAGCTTGTTTCACTTGGCATAATGTTCTCCAGGTCCATCCATATTGTCACAAAGGGTAACATTTTCTTCTTTTTAAAAAAATTTAAAATTTAATTTTATTGTTATTGTATTAACTTTTCTTCTTTTCAATGGCTGAGCAGTATTCTGTTGTGTAAATGTCCCATAGGTTATTTATTTATTTTTTTAGGATTTTATTCATTGTTTTTAGAGAGAAGGGCAGGGGGAGGAAGAAAGGGAAAGAAACATCAATGTATGGTTGCCTTTCACCTGTCTCCAGCTACAGACCTGGCTGGAGACCTGGCTTGCAACCTGGTTATGTGCCCTGGCTGGGAATTGAACCAGCCACCTTTGGGTTCACAGGCCAGTGCCTATCCACTGTGCCACCAGCCAGGGCTCCTATAGTTGTTTTGTCCACTTAGTTATTGATGGGCACTTGGGCTGCTTCTGTATATTGGCAATTATAAATAGTGCTTCCATGAATATAGGAGTGCATATGTTCTTTTGAATTAGTGTTTTGGGTTCCTTTGGATATATTCCCAAAGGTGGGATCACTGGGTCAAAAGATCCATTTTTAATTTGTTGAGGTATCTCCATACTGCTTTCCACAGTGGCTGCACCAGTCTGCATTTCTACCAACAGTACAAAAGGGCTCCCCTTTCTCCATATCCTTGCTAGCAGTTGTCTGTTGATTTAATGATAATAGCCATTTTGATAGGTGTGAGATGGTATTTCATTGTGGTTTTAATTTGTATTTCTCTCATGATTAGTGACTGAGCATCTTTTCATGTCTGTTGTTCATCTATACATCCTGTTTGGAGGATTGTCTATTTGGATCCTTTGCCCATTTTTAAATTGGTTTTGTTTGTTTATTTGTTTGTTCATTTCTAGTGTTGAGTTTTGCAAGTGTTTTATAAATTTTGGATATTAATCCCTTATCAGATGTATTGGTGAATATGTTTCCCCATTCTGTGGGTTGTCTTTTCATTTTGTTCATGATTCCCTTTGCTATGCAAAAACTATTCAGTTTTATGTAGTCTTGGTTGTTTTTTCTTTTGTTTCCCTTGCCTGAGGAGACAGATCTGATAAAAAGTACTTTGAGCAATGTCTGAGATTTGCTATACTGTTCTGATTGTAAAAATATGCTTTTTTTGTAGTGACTGTTTTCAATTGCTTTCCAGAAAAGTTGTACCAATTTGCATTCCATCAGTATAAAATGTGGTTCATTTCACCACTCCTTTGAAAATGTTGCATTATTATTTTTGGAATCTTGGATAATTTGAAGAGAGAAAAATGACAAAAAATATCAAAAGGCTTCAAATAATTCATAACCTATAACCATTGACAAAGAAATGTTCCTTCTAAGAACTTGTTCAAAGAGAAAAGTCAGAATCTCAACAAACATTAATTTGGAAAGCTACTCATTGTAGAATTATTTATAATAGCAGAGTTGGAAACCTAAAAGGACTCAGAATAAGACAAAGCTCAAATAAATTATGAGTTATTCCTTTAATGGAATATTATGCATTCTCCCCACTCTTTGCTTCCAGTTCCATCACATTTAATGTCTTTTTTTTTTTTATTGTTGAGGTTGGAAAATTTCATACTTACTTTTTAGTCACTGAGATTTTGTTCTTCTGTAAGTTTCTTGTGCTCTTTGCTCATTTTCCTTCAAAGGTATTAGTACTTTTCTTACTGGTTGAATTAAGATAGGCTTGATTATTCCCATTTTGCAGATGAGGAACCCAAGATCTACAAAGATTATATAATCTCCTCAAGGTGACATTTAAAATAAAGATAATTCAGTCAGTTGTGCCTAAGCTTTGAAAGTCTGCTCTTCGTACCATGCCACGTCTCCTTTAAAGACAACTGTCTTTGCCAATGAGGGACAACTGAATTATCCAACCTAGTTGGCTTACTGCTTAGTAGATATTTCCACAATTCATCATCTACATACATGTCCAAGCCACACAGTTGTTCCTGTGTACTTAACCAGGATGGTCCATATTATTGCTGGCCTTGTTAAAAGCACAAGCACTGAAAAGAATGGGACTTGAATCCAATGCTGGCCAGGATTAACTTTCTGCTTAGTCCTTCAGGACTTTGCCTCAACAGTTTTCTATCCACACTTTACATTCTCTTACTGACCAGAGTAATTATGTTCAGTTACAAAAACAACTCTGAATCCAGGCAGAAAGTTTGGAATGGTTTTTGTTGTATTTGATACCTAATCACTAGTTTAACTGAAGTTTTCATGTTTTAGTCTGTCTTCTGGCATAGTGCTTAAGCAGCTGGAGTTAGATTTTGTGGTTGAGAACAATGGTCAAATTTGAATCTAACCAAAGTCTGAAGGTTAAGATTGTGTTAGATGGAGTAATGAATGATATGCTTTAAAGAATGACAATTCTTCAGATCCAAAGGCTGTCAATCAGCCTGATGCATAGGAAGCTTATAAAATAAAAGTGGGTAGGCACCGGCCTGCAAACCCAAAGGTTGCTGGTTCGATTCCCAGCCAGGGCACATACCAGGTAGCAAGCCAGGTCTCCAGTCATGTCCCCAACAGGAGGCAAGTGAAAAGCAATCATACATTGATGTTTCTCTCCCTTTCTTCCTCCCTCCTTGCCCTTCCCTCTAAAAGTAATCAATAAAGTCATTAAAAAAATAAAAATAAAATAAAATAAAATAAAAGATAGACTCAAATCTTAAACAACTACCCTAAATTTAATTCCTTCCCTGGTATGTTTTTGTTTTTAAGAATTTATTTATTATCTTTAGTGAGAGAGGAAAGGAGGAAGGCAGAGAGGGAGAGAAATATCAATGTTTGGTTGCCTTTCACCTGCCTCCAGCCACAGACCTGGCTGGAGACCTGGCTTGCAACCTGGTTATGTGCCCTGGCTGGGGAATCGAACCAGCGATCTTTGGGTTTCTGGTATGTTTTTGAGTCCACTGCATATGAAACAAATATGTATATATATGTGTGTATGTGTGTGTGTATATATATATATATATATATATATATATATATATATATAGTACACATGAAGGCAAAACCAGTCACTGCATTGAAACCAAAATTCCCTATCAAATTTCCTGCTAAGAGGGTACAATAAATACAATATTTGATCATCCATTACCACATCAAAAGTCTACTTGCTGGCCCTTGCTGGTGTGGCTCAGTGGATTGAGCACTGGCCTGTGAACCTGAGTGTCACTGGTTCAATTCCCAGTAAGGGCACATACCTAAGTTCCAAGTCAGGTTTCCAGCCTGGTCCCTAGCTGGAGACAAGCGAAAGGCAACCATACATTGATGTTTCTCTTCCTTTCTTCCTCTCCCACCCTTCCCCTCTCTCTAAAAATAATGAATAAAACCTAAAAAAAGAAAAGGCCACTGGTTAATTCTCAGTAACTGAGATTTAATTAGTATCTAAGGAAACAAGAAATTCCTGCTTGAAAAAAAATAAAACGGAAAAAACAAATTGCAATTAGTGTGCACATTTTTCCTGGCACTGTGTCCTCTGAATAAATGTGGTGCTTTGACCCAAACCTCTTTCCTCCTTGTATATGTCTGTCTCTCTTTCCTTCCTTTCACTGAATACAGTTTAAATAAAGAAACACCTACTGGAACCCTGAAATGGGGAGCCCTGCTTTCAACAGACAAAGGAGAAAAAACTTAAGTACTTGTACAGATGTATACAGTACAGCATTCAGGGTCTTTGCCAAAGAGAGACTATAGACTGGAAGTTAGCCCTTCTGAGAAGGAAGTTACTTATTTTTGCCCTCAAGAATAGAGAAAGTACTCTAAAAATTACTTAGTTGGCAGAGGATTGACCTGTGACCTAGAAGGACATAAGGTTATAGAAGAGAGATGCAAATAAATAAATAAGCAAAACTCTAGTGAGCACTGCATGGAAATTGTGCTAAATATAGTATAAATATCTCATCTAATCCTCACAAAGCTCTAAAAGGCAGATATTAGTTGACTCATTTTAATCCTAGGAAATTGAGGCTAAAAAAGTTACTTGACCAATGTCACCCCAGTAAGAAAGGATACAGCTGGAAATCAAGCTCAGGATTACAAAGGTCTGCTTGTTATACTGTACACTTTCATTGCAGAAGTGACTAATTTTACTTTCAGTTTTATTTAATTTGAAAAAATAAAAGAAATACTATCATTAATTCTACCACTCATTCTACAGTACTTTCTCTGTTTTCTGCCCATTTTTAAAAAAAGTTAAGAATTAGTATGGAGACTTCCTGTCAAGACAAGATGATGTAGACCTATTTTCCCCTTTTCCTCACTTAGTAAAATTATAAACCCTGGAAATATCCCAAATATCCCACCATAAGAGAACTCTGAAATGTGGAAGGAAGAAAATGAACTACATCTAGCATCTCTCGTGAGCAAGAAGACAGTGACATAAACTAGTGTCTCCCTTCCCATGATTAGTGACAGAATGCAGCCCAGATAGGCTCATTCCTTTCCTGGATCAAATTGGAGTCTGTCTGACATGTCAGGGAAGCCTGACCCTTTCAGTGAAGGTTGTCCGATGGAAGCCAAATCAAAATCAAAGAGCCAGGGAGGCGCTCCTGCCAAGTCTGAGACTGTCCCCTGAACCCACTATAAGGAAATATTGAGGCTGATGGACAGAGATTGCAGGCGAGACCCAACTACAAATAGCAACATGGTCCAAAGAGCCTCTTAATTCACCTTAACCTGAGACTCCCCTTCCAAGTCCAGATACCAGGCCTGGCAAGCAAAACTGGTGGGAGGGAGGCAGCCAGAATAATGGGCTGCCGGGAAAGTCTTTTTGTCCTCAGGGCCAAGTGTCTTCTCCTCTCAACCAGAGGCCCTGGGACATCTCAAGAGGGGTCCACCTGCAGATGGATCCCACCACACCCTGCCCCCCTGGAGACATTCTGCCTGGAGGGTTGGTCTGGGTAACCTTTACTGTCCTCTGACAGCTCCAGCCAGAATCAGTGTGAGTCCCAGCAGCACCAACTAAACCAAGCAGATCAAAATCACCCAGCAGACTAGGAAAATGGAACAGACCTCAAAATTACAGCTCACAAAAGTCTACAAGGACCAGCATATTAAATCTGCACAAGGTGATTTTCCTCTAAAATAAAAGATTTCATTTGGACCCGGAGCGTCCTAAATGATAAAATGTCCATGATACTCAAAAATCACCTATCATACCAAGAATCAGGAAGAACATAAAACAGAAAAAAAAACAAACTTACAACACCAAGATGAATTAGATACTGGGTTTCGTTGACAATGATTTTAAGGGATCTGTGATAAAACACTTCAGAAAACAATTACATGTTATATCAGTGTTATTCAAAATCATATGCAAAGTTAACATATGTACTTCTCATGTAAAAGATACATAAATTAAACATTTTTATACATAAGTAGATGTTAATACAGAAAAAAGTGACTATTCTCTTAAAGTATATATCTTGGCAATCACTATAGATTATTTCAAAAAATATTAAAAATTACAACTTATCATGAAACATGAAAAAAATAGAAAACCTTAGCAAAAAATGAACTGTACTAGTTGTTAAGTATGTACTACTGTATAGAATTACTCACTTTATTTTCATAATTTCTTTTGATCTTTAAGAAAATCTCTAAGGTTGATTTTTATAAGCCCATTTAAGTACCAGAAAACTGAAATTTACCATAACCTCCAGCTTTTTGAAGCTATTGTAGTACATCTGATCAGCTTCACTAATTTGGACCACCTGCCTGACCTTTGCAGGCACCTGAGTCTGCCATCTCTAATGGGAATAAGGGGAATGCACTTTAAGTAAGGCAAAGCTTATGAGCAAAGACACAGAGTGGAAATGATTATGGAACATTTAAAGGTGGTGAAGAGATAAGTGTATCTTGAGCAGAGTATGTGTTGAGAAGAAAGTGGAGAAAATAGTGAAGAGATAAAAGGGTCAGATTATAAAGGACTTTAATAAGCAAGGAGAAGGGCTGGCATCGGGAGATATTATGGGTTCTTTTTTTTTTTTTTAATTTTATTGTTGTTGTATTACATCCATCCCCTTTTTGTTCCCCTCTGTCCCCCCACCCACCCACCCATTATTATGGGTTCTTGAGTAACATGATGAAAGGGATCCGGGGAAAGAGGGGCTATATGGTGATGGAAGGAGACTTGACTTGGGGTGGTGAACACACAATACAGTGTACAGATGATGTATTTTGGAATTGTGCACCTGAAACCTATGTAATTTTATTAGCCAATGCCACCCTCATAAATTCAATAAAAAGAGAAAGGGCTCTTCAGAAAACAGAAGAAAAACAAGATTAAGGGAGAGGAAAGGAAGAAGAGATGGTGGGAGATACGAAAGTAGGAAAGAGGTCAGGGAGGGAAAGAGAGGAGAAGAAAGAGAGATGAAAAAGTAGAATGTTATATGCCTACTATGGATTCGTAGCTCTCCTTTAATGCCAGTTCCCTACATGCACACTATATTTAAACCAGTTTTCAAAAGTACCATGCACCCCTTTCTTATCCCTGGGCCATTCAACATGCTATCCCCATTGCTGAGAATCCTTGTCTACAACCCACCAAACTCACAACTTAACATTTCTTTTTATTGCTACTTCCTATTCACCTTTCAAGAATCAATTCAGGAACTAATGTCAACTATTCCAGAAAGTCTTTCCTGAAACCCTCTTCCCCATTGTTCCCTCTTGCGTTAAGTGCTTTCTCTGTGTTCCAATGTCCCATTACGCATACCTCTTTGTCAGCACTATCTTGTTGTATTTATTTATCTGTTTCTTTTGAAGCACTCCAAGGTCTTTGAAGACAAGGACCAGATTGTATTAATTTCTAAGCATCTAGCAAAATGCCATGCATGTGGTAGAAGTTGAGCACTTTTTTGGTAAATGAATGAATGAGTAAATGAAAGAATGCCAAGTACTGCACCTGGTGCTTACCATGTTATCTCATTGAATTTTTTCAGCATTAAAAAAAGATTTTATTTATTTATTTTTAGAGAGAGGAGAAAGGGAGGGAGAAAGAGAGGGAGAGAAACATCCACGTGTAGTTGCCTCTCGCACACCCCCAACTGGGGACTTGGCTCACAACTGAGGCCCAGAGGGGCCTTATAGTTTCGGTCTTGTCGAATTCAGAACAGAGTTTAAGCGTTGGTCTAGGTTGACTAATGTCGGGCCCCTCCAATTGTACTGTATAGATTCACCTACTGTCTTTATGTGAGAGCTGATGCTATCCAATCCTGTCAGGCAGGGACCTTTTGAGTTGAAAAAATAAATTTGAGGGTCAGTACATGGAAAGCTGAGATTCAGTGTTGAGTTCTGTTCAATAGTATGAATTCCTGCTGGTGTGGATTATTTTGTCATATAGTAGGTGGAGTAAATGAAATAAGTGAAAAGGAAGTGCTAAAGGCCTCATGAACAATAGAAGCTTCCAGCTAATTAATTTTTAGACTAGCTAGGTGTGGAAACCAAACTGAGTGGTTGGCAGTTCCTTAGATATATCCAGTCCTCACAACCTGCCCTATATTACAACTTTAAGAACCAAATCGTGTTCCCTTTTTCTTCTTCAATAACTCTGATTTTGATCAGGAGAAAGCTTTCAGCAGGGCAGTGGTCAGAATATTTTCATCAGGCCAGATTAAAATAAGTATCAGTAGGTGGGCACATGATGCAGTGCACAGTAGATGTTTTGTTGAGTTTTACACTGGAAACCTGTATGGTTTTGTGAACCAGCATTACCCCAATAAATGCAACAAAATAAAATAAGCATGACTAAACACTGAGTCTGAACTTTATAAAATGGAGAGGATTAGTGTGTGCATAAACTATTATCTCAACCTATCATTGACTGTGGGTGTGGTCTAATGAAAATCCTGCCATGGGAGAAACATTGGCAGCGTATTCCCACACCTATCTAAACATAGCATGATATTGATTTCCATAAAGGTTTTGACATATAAATGCATATTTATTGTGCCTTTTTATCTAGGGTTCAGTGGCAGAAGATGACTCAGGTGGAAAATCGGATTTAAGAAATGAAGGAGAAGAGAGCAATGATCAACTAGCAATCAGAAAATTTAGGGAAAAACCCAAAGAAACAAGTAGGCTTCTTTTCAAATGGTAAGCTTTTGAACTGTCCTCCGAAGTATTCCCCCGGGGATTGCCCACACTGGTGTGGGTCTGAGAAGGGTAATTAACACACCTGCATTTCACTTAGAAAATGTGCCAAGTGTTTCTTACTGCCTGAGCCATGCACTTCTAATTGAGTCTTCTTGGACTGGCATGTGATTCTCTTTGACATATGCAATGAATTACTATACAAAAAAACATTATAAGTAGTGTCTTCTTATATAAATTTCCAACAGTTGGATAACCTTTTTTTTCTGGGCATGCACAACCAGGGTTCCATTTGAGCCAACAATGAGTGGGTAGAGCTCGTTATTATAAGTTGGGAGTACCAGAAGGGCCCTTGGCTCCCCTGTGCTCACCTGCCTTATTGTGGGTATCTACTCATTCTAAGCCTGGGCACGCAGGCCTAGCCCCTTCTTCTTCTTCTTCTTCTTCTTCTTCTTCTTCTTCTTCTTTTTTTTTTATCTTACTTTATTTTAAAAAATATTTTATTTCATTATTTTTTAGAAAGAGGGGAAGGGAGAGAGGCAGAAAGACAGAGAGACATCAATGTATGGTTGTGTTTCACCTGCCTCCAGCCACAGACCTGACTGGAGACCTGGTTTGCAACCTGGTTATGTGCCCTGGCTGGGGAATCGAACCTGCGACCTTTGGGTTCGCAGGCCGGCACCTTATCCACTGTGCTACCAGCCAGGGGTGCCCCTTCTTTTTGACATCTATTTTTTTCTGGGAAGCCTGAGGCCATTTGCTGTAAGCCTCTCTGCTGATTGCTCAATAGAGGCATCATTTTAAATAATCCCGGCATTTTGTCTTCTGCTTCTATCATTATTCCCCTTCTTTTTCCAGAATACTGTTTTGAACTGTATCTTCAAACTCATCCCCTATTTGCTCCACCCCTCCCCTGAAAAGTACTTCTTGGCCTCTGTCCTCTGTACATGTTCAATTACCCCACATTCAGAAAAGTTTTTACCTTTCTAGCTTCTCTTTCTTCTCCTGCTAGTCCCCTTGATAATTTTATTACCCAAATACTCATTGTTTCTATTTGCTCACTCCCCAAAATACTTAACCGAGTTCATCCCCTTGCTGTCCACATCATAATCATCATTAATGCTTACTGAGTGCTTTACATACTTTAATTTATTTAATTTTCATAACAACTCAATGGTGTGGTTACTATTTATCATGCCCCACCTTCCCAGTTGTACAAATTAAGAAAACTGTTATGAAGAAGTCAAGAAACATTCAAGTCACACAGTAGTAAATGGTGGAGCATGTTTTTTTTTTTTTTAATTTTTTTAAGCCTGTTTTAAGCTATGTTGTCTGGCTTTAGCATTGATGGTCTTTACCACTATGTTCTAGTACCTCCCAATAACACTTTTGGGAATCAGTGACCTTTCAGTACAATTGAAAAGTATTTATTTAGTGTTTCTGCACTTGTTCTTAAAATTATTGAAATCAATTTCTAACTTGGTTCCTATGACTAAACACTGTCCTGGGTTTCCTTTTCCTTCCATTATTATTTTTTCTTGATCTTTTGTGTTGGTTACTCTTATTTCTATTTCTTCCCATTTAATACTTCTGACCTTGGGGTGCCACATTTACTTTCACAGTTTGATTGTCATCCATGTTGACAAATCTCAAATTGCTTCCTCCTGACTCTCACAGATTCACCAAATCTTGTTGCAAAGAATGTTGAGAGTAGCAAGAAGCAAAAACAAATACAAACCAAAAAAAAAAAAAAACAACAGAAAAAAAGAATATTAAAAAAGACTAAAGTATATCATTCTAAAAATTAAAATGTTGAGAGTCATTTGTAACCAACCACTGTGAACTACAGAGATCCTGCTATGATCACAGATAACATTTCAGAGTGGGACTAAGCCCCTCCTAATCTTTAACTATCTTTTTCCTCATTACTTTTCTGATTTTGGCAAAGGTACTTACATTCACCAAAATCCCAACCCTTGGGTTGATTCTCTGACTTACTTTATTCTCAAATCCCCCTTATATTTAGTTAATCAATAAATAAGCACTTAAATATATATTGAGTGTCTACTATATTACAGGCTCTGTTTTAGACATTGGGACTATTAACAGCATACTTTCCTTTTGAAAAATTAATTTATTGTTTTTCTATTACAATTGTCCCATTTTTCTCCCATTGCTCTTCCTTGCACCATCCACCCCACCCCCTCTCCCGCAGTCAATCCCCACCTTGTTATCCATGTCCATGGGTCATTCACACTGGTTCTTTGACTAAATCTTTCGCTTCTTTCCCCTCTGCTCTTTCCCTCCTCCCTCCACTCTGGTCACTGTCTGTTCCTTGTTTCCATGCCTCTAGTTCTATTTTGCTCATTTGTTTGTTTTGTTCATTAGATTTTTGTGTTAGGTGAGATCATATGGTATTTGTCTTTCACTGACTGGCTTATTTCACTAAGCATAATACTCTCCAATTCCATCCATGTTGTCATGAAAGGTAGGAGTTCCTTCTTTCTTTCTGCTGTGTAATATTCCATTGTGTAAATGGGCCAGTTTTTTGATCCAATCATCCACTGATGGGCACTTAGGCTGTTTCCAGCATCTGGCTATTGTAAATAGTGTTGCTATGAACATAGGTGTACATAGGTTCTTCTGAATTGGTGTTTCAAGATACTTTGGGTATAGTCCTAGCAGTAGAATCACTGGGTCAGAGTTTTTTGAGGAAATTCTAGTTTTAGTTATTTGAGGAAACTCCATACTGTTTTCCATAGTGGCTACACCTGTCTGCATTCCCACCAACATGGCACTAGGGTTCCCTTTCTTCATATCCTCACCAGCACTTGTTTGTTGATTTGTTAATGATGGCCATTCTGACAGATGTGAGGTGGTAGCTCATTGTAGTTTTAATTTGCATCTCTCTGATAGCTAGTGATGTTGAGCATTCTTTCATATGCCTATGGGCTCTTTGTAGAACAAATACTTCAAAAATTTATATGGAGCCAAAAGCAATCCCAAATAGTCACCACAGCAATCTTGAGAAAAAGGAAGGAAGTAGAAGGAATCACAATACTGGACATCAAACTATGTTACAAGGCCATTGTAATCAAAACAGCCTGGTACTGGCATAAGAATAGACATATGGATCAATGGAACAGAATAGAGACCCCAGAAATAAACCCAAGTCTCTATGGTCAACTAATATTTGACAAAAGGGAAGGCACCTAAAATGTAGTAAAAATAACCACTTCAACAAGTGGTGTTGGGAGAACTGGATGGGGACAAAAAGGAAAAAAAAAAAAAAAGAAGAAGAAGATAGATCACCAGCTTACAACATACACCAGAATAAACTCAAGATGGAT
This sequence comes from Noctilio leporinus, assembly GCA_004026585.1. Classification (NCBI taxonomy): domain Eukaryota; kingdom Metazoa; phylum Chordata; class Mammalia; order Chiroptera; family Noctilionidae; genus Noctilio; species Noctilio leporinus. Next base: position 149,477 of record PVIW01001898.1, on the reverse strand, counting down.
AAAAGACTTGAACATAAGCCACGCCACCATAAAAGGATACTTGCCTTTTAAAGCTTAAAATGCATTTTACATCACTTGCCTAACTCCTTACTAACAGCCTTTTCCAAGCTTCTTTGATTTCAAGGCTGGATGTATTTTATAGCTTCAAAGATGATGGCAAATTTTGCTGCCATTTATGCAGGTTCAAAGGAACAGCAATAAAGTTAGTTATCAGGTATAAGCTACAGGTAAGACAGGCTTTTTGCCAAGTAATGTAGATTGATTTTTCAACAGATATCCATTCTATTAGAATAATTTTGAACAATTTAGCATGCTATCATTGTAAGTATGGAAAAACTGACTAGATCAATTAATTAATTTACTCAGTCACTCATTCATGTAACTGATATATATTGTGTGCCTACTGTTTCCAAGCTGTATGTTAAACCCTGGGTATACATAAATGAAAAAGATAGAACATGTCCTTATATTCATGGATCTTACTTTCTAGTAAAGGTGACTCTGTTTTGATCAGAAAGGTGGTAAATATGATTCTAGCACTTGTTGGGAGGCTGGAATAGATAATCCTGAACTCCTGTCTAACGCAAAGAATTTATAATTCTGAAGACTTCCTGCCCCTGGCTACTTATTTCCCTACATCCCCTGCAGTAACTCCAGAAAACATTTCCTAAATAGAGACTTTGTAATATTACTTCCTGGATCAACTCACTCAAATAGCTTTTTACTGACTAAAAAATATTATACTCTGGTAAAAGGATCAAGGTCCTCAGTGATTTCATCTCACTTTTTCCCTAAACTTCATCTCATTGCTCCCTTTTACAAACTCTCAGATTTAACAAGCTGGCCTATTTTTTACCCAACAAATACCTCAGCTTGGCCATGACACAGATCTAGGACCATTCATTATAATATAATCAATTCATGCATTCATTGAACAAATATAGATGACCACTTATATTATGGCAGGCACTGTTTAAAACAGTGAACAAAACTGACAAAAATTATGTTCCTCAAATAAGGTATTACTGTAGGGACGTGCACATTATATGGCTTCTTATATCTACCTTCTGTTTCATATGAAGGTCAAAGAGATCTCACACTTCCGTAGGGTAATTTGATAGTATTGGACAACTAAGCAGAGATACACCAAAAGGAATAAAAAATGATTTAACATGGGAAGTAACTGTGAACCAAATGCCTTTATTCTATTGTCTGAACCTATCTTAATATATAGGCAATGAGGAGAGTCAATAATGATTTTGTGGTTCATGATTATTAGACCCCTAAAACAGGCCAGGAGAAGGTTGTTTTTAATATGTCAACAGGACTTCTATTCTTTGATTACACCTGAGGGAGATAATAAATGCTTTTGTTTTCTAACCGCTTACTTAGATCATGAGAACAATTATGTTGACAACCTGGGACATTCCTTAGGGAAGTTATAGTATTGAATATAGTCTGTTTTTAGCAGGCATTGCTTCCTTCTTTCTTCTCCAGCTTACTTGCTCTTGCTTGTAAAAGTAACTTTAGACTTGAAGACCCAAGTCTTATGTAGTGCACTTTCCTGAATTATAAGGCAATGAAATACTGGATTCCTCAGGATGCTTGAGGCAGATGCCTACCCTGGGCTTCTCACTGGCCTCTGTAATACCTTTATCTCTGCCAGGACATAGTTAGATTTAATGTATGTTTCTAAATCACCCTCCTCTGAGAGTAAATAATCATTCTAAAATGCAGTGTAGCATATGTACTGAACTATGAGCTGGGAGACTTGGGTCTTGTCCTAGTGCTGCTGCTAACTGGGCATATAAATTGGACAACCCATTGCTTTTCCTTGGGCCTCAGTCCTCCTTCTGTAAAGTAAGGAGCTTGAACTAGATAATCGTCCAGACTCTGTTCCAACTTGACATTCCAGGATTCTAGTAGGATGGATCAACGATTGAGTTCTCCATGGCTTGGCATCACGGTGTATCAGTGATTCATGGTGACAAAAATCCCGCGAACAGTAGGAATGATCTGCTGCAAGTTTTACAATTAAGGAGTTTCTTTATTCTTTTTGAAGCTGTGCTGGCTCTTCTGGATTAGAACACAGAGTACAGAGTTATTGAGGCTAAGATCATAAGGGTCATTTTTCATATGGGCCAATTAGTTTAGTTTCCTGGCTGCAGCCAATACCTTAACAGCCCCCTCTTCCTTCCAGCCCTTTAACCAATATGTTTCAAGGTAAGACTCAGCATGAATTTCTATGGTCTAGTACTGCTTATCTTCAAGACTAGGAAGCATGCTGAAGAGACATTTGGGCGACAGTATCTTTGCAGATGAAGGTAGCATAATCAGTAGAGGTCACCAGAATTTCGGGACTCTCTGTGTTGTATCAGCCAGATAAAACACATAGCAAAATCAGTCAGCTAAAGACCAGCCACATTTTATGCAAACACCTCTCTCTGCTTTGTCAGCTCGAGGTAGTCCCTCTGGCAAATACGAGCCAAATTATGGCCTGAAAAGGTGCAGATGAGAGAACTGTTTGTAGTGCAAGCCATCTTGGTTTTTTGTTTGGGTTTGAGCTCAAAACTGAACATTCCTAGGCATTTGGGTTTGTTCTGCCAGATGTTTGAGACTCTTTTAAAAATATTTTATGCTATTACAGTTGTTCCCGTGTTTTTCTCCCTTTGCCCGCCCCCACCAAGCCCCACCCTCTCCCCTCTCTCTGTCAATCCCCATAGTGTTGTCCATGTCCATGGGTCTTGTGTAAATGCTCTTCAAATCTTTTTGAATTTTCATATAAAATAGTGAACAGGGATAAGGAATGGAATCTTTATTACTCTGTGCTGTAACATATTTGGTTGAGTAAGAAGGGAAACTTAGAACATTGTGAAGACTACATAGTCACCAGGAACAGTAGAGTACACACCAGTAATCCTCATATGTGACAAAGGTGGCTGGATGAGATCACCAAAGAGCTTCATTGTGGCCATGGTTTATTTATTACCCCTAAAAAGTCTAGCTAGCCTACTGTGTACAGCTAAAGCTTAAGAATAAGTAGTGGTGACTTTACAGTGAAGCGTTCCATTAAAGGCATATCCAAAGCATGGTCTGGGAAAATGAAGAGTGGGGAAAGCACACAAAAGAATAAGAAAAAACACCATAAGAAGAGTAAGTACCCTCAGGGAGCATTCAAAACAAGGCTGGGTGTGTCATAGAGGAGGTGACTATTCAAAGGAAAGAGGCTAGAAGAGATAAGCCATACATCTAGGGAATTAGGAGATAAGAGGTGAAGCAGATCTTGTTTTAAATCTTGCTCCTGCTACTTTTGGTCAAGATGGAGGTGTAGGTAGACACGCTTCACCTCCTCGCACAACTATAAAGATCACAACTAACCTCAAAACAAAAAAAACATCCAGAACTGCCAGAAAATCAAACTGCATGGAAGTCCAACAACTAGTGACTTAAAGAAGCCATATTCACCCAGATAAGGAATGCACAGCCCAGAATATACCAAAACCTACCCATTCTGGGAACCACCCCCAGGGCAGCAGCTGCAGTGGTACCAGTTGTGTACAGGAAATGGGTGAAGTGATTGGAAACAGAGAGTGCCAGGCAAGCCTCCAGAACCCAGGCAGCAGTGGCACTGTCTCTTTCCTGACCACCCCCTACCCAGAGCCACAAAGCGGTAAAACGGGATGCCCCTCCAAGTGTCTGCCCCACATAAATCCATTGGATTCTGAAAATAACTCTGTGAAGTGAGCAGGTAGAGATTTCATTATCTTCATTTTACTGCCTTCATGTTTGGAGAAGGAAAAGTGGAGCCTAGAGGTGTGTAACGACTTGCTACAGTAAATTTCAAAAGTAAAGGTTTGGACGCTTCTTTCTACTGCTCACCACCAAGACACTACTTGACCTGCCTTCCCAGCCTGTGGGCAATGTTTACAAAGCTCTAAGCATAGAGCACACAGGTCTGTTCTACAAGGCACATGATCTGGCAGATGTTGGGATAAACATTTAGTAGATGGTAAAGAAAGTGATATTTTGGGAATCCCTGTCTTGAGACTTTGGCTGTGAACATTCACAGTTTTTGAGTCATGTACTCTTATGAGGACATGAGGGAGGTGGTGGACTCTTCCCCAGGGTGCGTGTGCACAACATTCTATCAGTGATTTCAGGGCTTTAACATCATTGTGAGGCCATCCAGTGTATAGCCTCTTAACTTAGAGGAGTGATTGCAACATTTTTCATCTCCTAGCACACAAACTACTAAAATTCCCCAGCACACCAAAAATATATATTTTTGCCAATCTGACAAAAAAATTTAAATGTAATTTTGGTTCACTCACACTGGATGGGTATTGTTGTGTTGTCGTTTTTTATTTGACAGTCTAAGGGAAAAGAGGGCGGGGTCCTTGATTAAATAGTTGGTTATTTTAAATTTTGAAAAATTATTGAGCCACACTGAAAAATGCTGCCTTAGAGAAAGAAAAATTACGAGGACCATAGAGATGTGTTGTTCGATGTACCTCACTCACCCAGAGGCTGTCTCTGAGTCACCCTGCCTTCACGGATTTCCCTTTCCTTCTAGCTTCTAAATAATTACCACCTTGTCCCACAGAGTTTAGCGCTGCAGACTGTGTTGAAAGTGCACTAAGTGTTCCTTATTCATCACATGTGAACATTTCTTAGCTACCTTACTTGGTTTCGAATGCCTCGATGGTGGATCCTCCATCAAAGCCATAACTGTGTTCCCTGACACCATCCTACTGCAGCCTAACTTAGCACAGTACTCATGCCAAGTGATGCATGTGTATACTTGGACTCAACTCACCTTTTACTCAGCTTGACATAAGTTATTACTTCGGTGTACAGAAATGTGAACTAGCCTGGCAAGAACAGGAAACTAGGCAATTTTGTATTGTTGTAGAGTAGGAAAGAGGGAGCTCAAGTCAACAACCCCCACCCCTCAAAAATATTCTAAGGCTAAGGAGGTTTCAAGAAAATGTTTGCAATTGATCTTGTGTTATTTCTGGTGGATCTCTTTGCAAGAAGTCGTATAATACAGGGGTATGAAAAAGTAGTTTTAAAGTTATAATGCAAATAAATAATACAAGAATTTATTAATAATAATACAAGAATAAAGTGTGTTTCACGTACTCACAACGGTAAGCATACATTTACTCACCCCTGTATTGGCTGATAGTTGAAAATTTGAGTCTAAATCCTGCCTACTAGTTGTGTACGTTATTGATCTGTGAAGCTTAGGCTCACAGTTTACAAAGCAAAAAACATGCATTTTTAGCTGAGGTGACTGCTAAGTTAACAGTTGTCCCACCTTGAGAGGCATTTTCCTTTTAAGACTTGAATAAGCTACAGTTGAGTCCGACCAGATGCTACTTCATTGGTAGAATTTATTTAAAAGAACCATTTAGAATGGATCTGAAATACAAGTGATGTATAGTGTTCACAGGACTTAGTCACTGATTTTATGCAGCTGGTAGGCAAAAACAGGAATGGATTGAGCAAAAGTGAAGTTTTTGCCTTGAGTCACCTACTGTATTTATTAAGACCTGTTACACAGCAGGAGGAGGAGGAGGCTTCTCTGTAGCAATGATCACGGATACTGGTTTTGATTAGTTGAGTTTGAAAATGCCTATGGAACCATCTGATACAAATATAAGGGCCTGGAACTCAAGGGAAAGTGCTATACATTTTTGGAAATAATCATCATAGAGGATTTAGCAGAGTCCATAACTGCAAATGAGATAATAATAATGATGATGATGATGGTGATGATGATGGTCTTAATAGCAACAGTGGAAATAATATTCTTTGAGTATCTACTGTATGTCAAGAACAATGATAAGTACTTTGCATTCATTATGCAACTTAGTTCCCACAATACTCTTTCAGAGGAAGCAATTTTCCCAGGATAATGGAGTTGGCTAATGGTGGAGGTTAGATTTAGATCCAGAACTTCTTGATTCCAGAACTCAAGAGATCACAGAGAATGGGACACTAAAGAGTGCAGACATTCGAGATAAGAAAAGGGAAAAAATTCCAAAGAAGACTGAAAGAATGCAGCCAGAGGGGTAGGAATAAGATTTGAAAGAGTCACAGACCACAATATGGGGATTGGCTTGGGGAGTGTAGCGGGAGAGGCTGGGTGGAGGTGGGGAAAGGGAGAAAAAGCAGGAACAACTGTAACAGCATAAACAATAAAAATAACATTTAAAAAAATTGAGAGAGTCGGATGGAAATAAAGGAAAACAAATCTTTAAGACAGAAATGATGAACAATATTGAATTAAAAAAGTCAACACGAGTAAGAACAGGCAAGTACCTGATGGATTTAACTGTGAGCTGACAGAACTGTTTTGGTGAGTGAAGGGTACTGTCCTCAGTTCTAGTGACCTGCCAATGAAAGGGCAGTAGTCGCGTGTAGATAGTGAGAACACATTATTTTTGTGAAAGTTTGGTTGTAGAAGGAGGAAAAAAAGAACACTCGACACTGGAGGACTTTGACAGGATAGCGTAGTGATCTTTAGTACAGGCTCTTGACCCTGACACTAGATTTGAGACCCAACTTTGCCATTTACTAGCTGTGCAATCCTGGGCAAGCTTCCTGACCACTCTTGTCCCTCCCTTTTCTCATCTGCAAAGTAATTATAGTAGTGAATTACCTCACAAGGTGGTTGTTAGGTTATATAAACAAGAAAGTGCCAGGCACACGGTAAGTACTCTATGTATTTTATGGCTTGTTAACGTTGTGTTAGGGGGAAAAATTTAACAGTTATGGAAACATGAGTAGGCCATGTGGTAGGAGACAGAAAGAAAATGAAAGGTTGAGAAGAGAAGGATAATGATAAAACAAGGTCCGGCTTCTGGTGGAGGACCGAAGGGGAAGAAGTGGGAAGCACAGCTTGGGGTTACCTGTGCCTAGGAGAAGGTAAGGTGGGCACAGTCAGACAAGCAAATGTCTCATGACGACAAGCTCTTTCATGAGGGCTTTATTTTGCTCTGGGAAGAGGGAGGTCAGGTTGTCTGAAGAAAGCAGGGGCTTTGGGACCCTAAGAGGTATTCGTTAATTTTCACTGTGATGAAACAGAATGGGAACTGATGCTAGTCAGTGAAGAGAATTCCCATTCAGCAGCATGTGTCCGGATAAAACTGGAGACTGCACACTTTTGAAAGGTAAAGTTTACACTCTAGGTGATTTTCTCCAGTAGTATTTACGGTAGTCCCAAGGTAGATGTTGAGAAGGAATGGTAGAGCAGAAAGCTAAGGGGACGAGAGCTGAGAGGGTGCTGGCAATGATGGAGACTGGGCTTGTTTGAGGAGGGAGGGAGTGAAACCCTGAGAATGGAGTGGGTGAAACAAAGAGGTGGAGAGACTGGAACGAAGGGGAGGTTTCAGGGCGTGGAGAAATGACTGACTGGATTCTGGCACCAAATAGCTTGTGACTTTGGAGAAATTGCCTCCTTAACTGAGGCCTCAGTTTTTTCGTTTGTTAAAGGGAAGATGCTGAAGATGGGACCTCTAATTCCCTTTCTAGACATTTTTTTTTTTCTTTTCCTTCTCCTGTCATTGTACTGCCTCCTAGTGTACATGAAGGATATGGAAGAGAGTCTGTAAGAAAGAAATATAAAGCAATCAGTTTAAGAAAATCAAAATTACAAGCAAGTGTGTTTATGGAAGAATTAGGACAGAGCTGAATACATTATATCTCAGAGTTTCCAATATTTGCTTGAGTTTCTTCCTGAGGTATATTTTCCTTCCTATTAATCCCATGTGCTAGTTTTTCCCAGGCAATAATTCTACTCAAAGAGCCTCAACCCCTGGCTGTAAAGGGAAATAATTTCATATATTCCTTATTTCAGAGTCTCCAAGAAATAACAAAAATCCTTTTAAGGTCCAAAAATGGACTGTCTAATGTTGAAGTTTCAGATGATATTGAACTTGGTTACAGGAACATATTTTTGACCTGATTTTATCCTTCCTGTGCTGGTGAGGTGGGCAGATGCTAGAGAAAATGATACCAGCCAATTAAATGAGCACATAGCACGAACGTGGCATTTTTATCAAATAAACAGTAAGTTTCGCAGTAAATGCAGTAACATGCAGGTAGGTAGCCCGCTAGAGGTTAGATCTCACATTCGGATCCAGTGCTGTGTTAAGGGAGAGATTATTCAGTTTAGCCAGTGTCTGGGAGGATTTGTGAGAACACTTACAGTTTCAGAATGGTTTTCAGTTAGGGGTAAGGGAGGATTTTGAAGTAAATCACACCTGTTGAAAACAGGAAGGCAAACCCTGTTTCAGTTTTGTTTTTAGCTTTCTCCCCCAGTTTGTTTGAAAATAAGTGAGATGATATCTCACCAGTCTAAAACCTTTTGTTCTCTTATTTCTTTCAATGCACACAAATATCTCTTAGTCACAAAAATAAGCAATTGTGTGAATCTGTTGCTTGTTCCAGTAAACACGCTTTTTCTCTGCTACCACTGTACAGGTGCTTTTAATATGACTCAAACTATTCTTAGCCCAGTATCATTTTTTCCCTAATCACTTCCTGGAAGTTTCCTTCACGCTAGCTTCTAAATGAAATCCAATTAGTTCCTTCTTCACACCCTTTGACCTTTGTGCTTCATTTTACAAAGATGGTTACCCTTGTCTTTATGAAACCTATTTTTTTATTTCTTTCATAGATCACACATTCTTGTTCCTCCTCCTTTTCAATGACCATAACTTTCTATTTTGCTCTTCTAACTTACCCTCCCATCACTAAATGTTGACTCTCTCTTGATGATGCTTTTCCACCACTCCTACACATTTTTATTCTCCTGGATTCTCAAAATTGGAGTATATAAAATAATCCAATAAATAAAATACCTTTAAATAACCAATTATAGCTATTGACATTGATGTTCCCATATCTAGTCCTAAACATTGGTCTGTTAATAACAACCAACATACACTTGACTCTTTCTCCCTGAAAAGACCATAATCAACTTCAGTTTAAAACTGAAGTTGTTAGGTTTTCCCTTAAACTAGCTTCTCTTTCAGAAATTTTCACAAATTTTTTATTTCAAATTTAATTTTTATTGTTGTTCTATTACATCCATCTGTTTTTTTCCTCCCCTCTGTCCCCGTTCCCACCCTCCCACTCCCCAACCCAAAAGTCAGTCTCACTTGTTGTCTATGTCCATGTTCTTCCATGCTAGTTGCTTGACTAAACTGCTCCCCTTCTTTGCCTCCCTCCCCCCTTCCCCAATCCCCTCTGCCCACTGAAGATCTGTTCATTGTATTCATGTATCTGGTTCTGCTTTGCTTGTTTGTTTGTTTTGTTCATTATTGTCCTGTAATGGGTGAGATCATATGGTGTTTGTCTTTCACTGACTGGCTTATTTCACTAAGCATAATACTTTCCAGTTCCATCCATGTTGTTGCAAAGGGTAGGAATTCCTTCTTTCTTTCTTCTGTGTAGTATTCCATTGTGTAAATGTACCAAAGTTTTTAGATCCAATCATCCACTGATGGGCACTTAGGCTGTTTCCAGCACTTAGCTATTATAAATAGCATTGCTATGAACATAGGGGTACGTAGGTTCTTATGAATTGGTGTTTCAAGGTTCTTTGGGTATAGTCCTAGTAGTGGAAATGCTGGATCAAAAGGCAGTTCCATTTTCAGTTTTTTAAGGAAACCCCATACTGTTTTCCATAGTGGCTGCACCAGTCTGCATTCCCACCAACAGTGTACGAGGGTTCCCTTTGCCCCACATCCTCACCAACACTTGTTTGTTGATTTGTTGATGATGGCCATTCTGACAGGTGTGAGGTGGTATCTTATTGTGGCTTTAATTTGCATCTCTCTGATGGCTGGTGATGTTGAGCATTGTTTCATATGCCTTTGGGCTCTTTGTATGTCTTCCTCAGTGAGTTGTCTGTTCAAGTCCTTTGCCCATTTTTTATTGGGCTGTCTGTCACCTTGGTGTAGAGTTGTATAAGTTCTTTATATATTTTGGAGATCAAACCGTTGTCTGAAGTAGCATTGGCAAATATGCTTTTTCATACAGTTGGTTCCCTTTTAATTTTGCTGGTGTTGAAATTTCTGCAATATTCAAAGCTTTTAGGTTAAGATTCTTGAGAACATCTTTCACTCTTTACCATCATGCATGTTCAGATAATCTATAATACCCCATTCATACCATGTAGTTCATAAAATACACTTTGTTTTTGTTTGGCCATTGCAGGTGCCATTTCCTCTTTAAAGTGCCTGTTGCCTTCTGTGGTTGAAAGTCTATCTCAAATTTTATCTCTTTTGGGAAGTCTTCCTAATCATTCCAACTAGAAGTAGTCTCTCTCCCACAGATGATGTTGATGCATACTTCAGCAAGAATGCATTGCTACTACTTAAATATGTGTCTTAATTTTCCATCCAATTATATGACCATGGAAGGCAATGACATTTTCTTATTTTTATATGTATCTCTCGTCTAACATAAAGGCAATTTTAAACATTTTATAAATATTTAATCAATAAATGTACTGAACCACCACCATATGATGTTGGAGGGAAGTTCTCTTGACCCAGAGAGCACCATGGAGACAGAGAGGAATGTGAGGTTTTGTAAGAATAAAAAATGTCTATATTTCTGGCCAGATAACACAATTTAAAGCCTTTTGTAATTGTTTTTGAAGACTGTTCATTACAGAGTCACCCTGGCCTTTTTCCTTCTGAAAAGCAATGAAGCACATTTGAAGGAAAAAATATAAATCAAGCCATCATTGCCACATTTCCTTATTCAAATATAACAAAATACATTTAACCTTAAAATATTTTAGAAATTATAAAAATGGTTCAAGTTTGTGATAAAAATCCAAACAACACAGAAAGATAATCAGAAGAAATTTTAAAAGCCAGTCAAAAGTCCTACCATGTTTTGGCTATTCTTGTGAAATCTCTTTATTTATACAGAAGGCACAAACACACATAAAGATCTCTCTTTCATATAAGAAGTATGATACTATTCAGATATGTTTCCAAATCTTATTTTAACCCACACGCTCCTTTGATTAACATAAAAAGCCATGCTCTCCTAGAGTTCTATTCAAAATTTCACAATAAATTAAATAACATGACCCAAAACAATTTTAGACAGTAGTAATTTAAGAAGGGGAAAACATTTATGTTTAATCTTTTAAAAATATATTTATTTTTGAATTTTCAGGCCTGTTTTTCATACATTTATTTACCCTAGGTAATGTGGAACATAGAATATAGCATGGGTATTTAAAAAATTTGCTTAGGAGGCAGAGACTTGCTGTGGCAGCCTGCCTTCCTCTCTGGCCTTGAATAAACTCAGCTCTTAGTTCCAAATCTGTATATTCTTTGCAACAAAATAAAAGTCTTGCAATTAATTTGCCCTATTCTTCCTTCTGTAGAAAAGTTAGAAAATATTTATTTTATTTGGGTATGCTCTTTGAGAGGCATGTTATTGTCCCACTTCTAACCCAAGTAAGTAATCTTTCCAACAACACAAAATGCAGTCTGTAAAGGGAGTTCTGGTAAATATATATATTTTTCTATCTTCTCTGAGGTGTCTATTCATTTGATTCTGTTTCCAGATGTGACTGGTATCTCAAATGCCACACTTTATATTTTTCATCTCCCTTTCCTTTCTCTCCTTGCTCCTCTCCGTTTTCCAAATTTAGTAAATCTATTTGTGTATAGCCACCATGATTCTTCTCCAGCCCATTGTCTTTTGTGTTAAAAGTGGTTTCCTACTGGTGACTGTTTCCATCTTACTACCTTACAGTATATCCATACAATACAGTGCTCTTTTAAACACCGAGAATCAGATAACATCACACTTCTGTATGTAGAATAAAAACTAAATATATTGTGATTGTCTACAATGCCCTACATGGCCTGCCCCTGCATTTACTTCTCTGCCTGAATATATATTTTTTGTTGTTGGCTAAGTATTTCATTAAAAAAAAATCATTTTATTTATTATTTTTAGAGAAAGGGGAAGGGAGGGAGGCAGAGAGGGCGAGAGACATCAATGTGTGGTTGTGTTTCACCTGCCTCCAGCTACAAACCTGGCTTGCAACCTGGTTATGTGCCCCAGCTGGGGAATCAAACCAGGGTTCGCAGGCTGGTGCCTTATCCATTGTGCCATTAGCCAGGGCCTGTATTTCATTTTTCAATTAAAAATTTTAATTACACTTTACACTCAATATTATTTCGTATGAGTTTTAGGTATACAGCATAGTGGTTAGGCAATCATATACTTTACAAAGTGTGTTATTACATACCCATGAGTATTTTGTAGCTTGCAATCTGTACTTCTCAACCTATTCACCTTTTCCATTCAGTCCTCCAAACCCCCTCCCCTCTGGCAACTATCAATCTGTTCTCCTTTGTCTGTGAGTCTGTCTGTTTTGTTTGCTACTTTATTTTGTTTTTTAGATTCACTTTATTTTGTTTTTTGATTTCACTTTAGGTAAGTGAAATCAATATTTCTCTTTCTCTGACTGACTTATTTCACTAAGCATTATAGTCTCTAGGTCCATCCACGCAACCACAAATGGTAAGCTTTCATTTATGTTTATGGCTAAGTAATAATTTGGTAGGTACTCACAGATATGAGTCCATGAGTATTTCACAGATGTTTTCCTCAGAATCCTGAGTCAGAGACAGCCAAGTACGAGAGACGCAGACCTATATATTATACACAAAATAGTACAAAAAAGAGATATTGAGGGCAACAATGTGTGTATGGAGTATGCAGGACTTAGTATAGTCATTTAAAGGGGAGAAGTATCAGAAAAGGTGAAGGAAGATAGTAGATACTGTGGGTTGAAAAAGCCATGTGACCAAAGAGTTAAAGAAAACAAGCATGGAATGTATCAACATCAGTGAGATGAGGCTGAGTATAAGAAAGAGCAGGGGTATAATTGCATAGCATTGGAGAAATGGAATTTGTTAGATAGGTGGAATAGCTTAAGGAAGTTTTGGAAAGGTGGGCAGAAGCATTGAGACTTGATATCATAGATGATAAGAAGCCACTACAGGTATGTGAATAAAGGACTAACCTAGTGAAAATTTAGAAGAATAGCAGAGGCCAACACCCAAGGTCATAGAGGACAGAAAAGGGCTGCTACAAATATTTCAGCTATGGGATTATGAAAGATAAGACCAGGGAACTGATGAGGCAGTAAGGAAGGAAAGTAAGAAGCAATCCCAAAAGGCATTTCACCAAAGTGGACAAGAAAATATGGGTTCTGGCATGTTGGTGACAGAGGATGAAAGAGAATGAAAGAATAAAAATGCATTCAGAATTTTTAAATTTGGGGATTAATAGAAAGGTTTGATATGCACAGTAAATTTAGTATATATGGCTGTAGATTATATTTTTATTGTTATTCTACTGCAGTTGCCCCAATTTTTCTCACCTTGCCCTCTTACAGTCATCCCAATCCCTGCTCCCATAGTCAGTTCCCATACTATTGTCCATGTCAGTGGGTCATTCATACATGTCCTTTGTCTAGTCCTTTCCCCTTCTTTTCCTCCTTCCCTCTGGTCACTTTCAGTTTGTTCCATGTTTCCATGCCTGTGGTTCTATTTTGTTGGTTAGTTTATTTTGCTCATTAGATTCATTCCTCTTTTAGGTGAGAGATCATATTGCAGTGTGGAAAAAGAATACTGATCCCTATTGGAGTGATTAAATGGCCTACTAAATAGATTTCTTGTATGCATTTAGAGAGACATGGTTGGTGCAGTGGCACAGAATAGAGAGGGAGGAGGCGAAATACATGCATACATACATAAATACATAAATAAGTAGAAAGGGGAGGAGTGATGTCAGAATTGTGGTGGCCTAAGTCCTAAATATTTGCCCCCGATTCAGCAGCAAGAATTCAGTGTCCATCACAAACAGCAATACATCTTTGAGAGTTGTTGGACACTAAGGCACCTGGAGGAGTCTTGCTCACTGGTGTATTGGATAATAGGTAAACAGACCGGGAGTGCCTGCCAAACATTGACTTTGGTGGTCATCTACAAATGAGAGGGACTTATGGATGCCTAGATTTCCAGAGAAATATTTCTATCTACTCCAATGGAGCAATAAAAATTAGATTGCATGCGCTGGAGTGGGTACTAGCTTGCTTTTGCCAGCATCACCCCTCCCCAAGGTGATAGAGTTTATGGCTAAACTAGACAGCCTATAATTTTGCCTGCAGGACAAAGGGAAAATCGGTATGTGAATGTCCACTTTCCACAGTTGTATGAGACACTGTGAAGAGAGTCATTCCTCTCTTGCAGCATCAAGCAAAGTGAAAGCTTCATGAGTGGGGAGAAGGAGCAGATTGGAAGAGTGGCATGTACAGTTTCCAGAGGGCATTAGAAGAAGGGCTTGATTCCTCATCACTGCAGTCTACACTCCATCAGGAAGGCTGCCTTTAAGTCACTGTGGGAAACCCTTACCAATGCCTTCCTCCCACCCAACAAACATACAGATATCCACATATCCCCACATTTTCCAGCTGGCTTCCTTGCACTTTTGATGGCTGTGACGAGAGGGCACTCTACCAGACAGAAGGCATGTGCAGAGAGCAGACCACTGTTTGCATGCAAGATGGAAACCACAAACTTAAGCTGCACTACCACCCTCAGGATAACAAAAGAGAAAATATCAGCAGATGGCTGGTTCATTGTAGGGTCAAGGAAAGGCAAACAAGCTTAAGAATTCTGCCTCAAAAGGGAGCGAAAGGTGTGGAGCAGGCATATTTATATGAGACCTGGGAAAGCCTCAGAATCTATAGTAGGGCTGATGGAAGTGTTTTTACACTGAAGGCAGTCAGTAAAAATGGAGGAGGAAACAGCTAATTCAACAATGCAAAACTCCAAGAAACATGAAAACTGGAAGAAATATGACATTGACAAATGATTACAATAATCTTTCAGTAGTTCAACCCAAAGATGTGAGGATCTATGATTTTCTGAGAATACAAAATACCTGTTTTATAGAAACTCAGGGAGCTATAGGAAAATGGGGAGATAATTTAGTGGAATCAGGAAAAATATATGATCAAAACAAGACATTTAACAGAGATATAAATAATAAAAATTAATCAAATAGAATTTCTGGAGCAGAAAAATTCAATGGATGAAATGGAAAAATGAAACAGAGAACATCAACAGCAAAGTAGACCAAATAGAAGAAAGAATCATTAAGCCAGAGGATAAGAAGCTTGAAGTAACATAGTCTGTAGAGAAAAAAAGGAAGATGAATAAAAAGGAATTTAAAAAAACCCAATGTCAGCCCTGGCTGGTAGCACAGTGGATAAGGCGCCGGCCTGTGAACCCAACAGTCACAGGTTCGATTCCCCAGCCAGGGCACATAATCAGGTTGCAAACCAGGTCTCCAGTCAGGTCTATGGCTGGAGGCAGGTGAAACGCAACCATACATTGATATCTCTCTCCCTCTGCCTCTCTCCCTTCCCCTCCGTCTAAAAATAATGAAATAAAATCTTTCAAAAAAAGAAAAAAAAAAAAAAAAAAAAAAAAAAAA
>PVIW01001898.1:23671-133819 GCA_004026585.1 Noctilio leporinus | reverse complement strand
TATTAATTCAAAATGAGCTTCTATAAGACACATTTTTTAAAAAGAATGGTCAAACACCGAAGTCAAAATTTTTTCAGTCACTGTATATTTGACTTGATTTACCCTTTAGAACCACCTCATCTCCTTTCCCTCTGATAACCACCATACTGTTGTCTGTATCTTTGAGTTTTTGTTTTGTTTGTTTTTCTTGTTTGTTCATTTGTTGCTTTCAGTTTTATAGCCCACATATAAGTGAAATCATATGGTTCATGACTGTTACTGTCTTACTTATTTTGCTTAGCATGATATTCTCAACATTCACCTATGTTGTTGTGAATAACAGTATTTCACATTTTCTTTGCCTGAGTAGTACTACATTATATATGTACCACAAATTTACCAGCTGTGAGAAAAATACAAATCAAAACTACGATGAGATACAACCTCATACCTGTTAGAATGGCTATTATCAACAAGGCAAGTAATAATAAGTGGTGGAGAGGTTATGAATAAAGAAGGAACTCTCATTCACTGCTGCTCAGAATGTAAACTTGTACAGCCACTGTGGAAAGCAGTATAGAGGCTCCTCAAAAAAGTAAGAATAAAAAAAAAAAAAGTAAGAATAGAGTTGCCATATGATCTAGCAACTTCTCTGAGTATCTACCTGAAAAACTCAAAAACATTTACTTACAAAGATATGTGTGCAGCTATCTATATAGGGTCATTGCTGCATTATTCATTATTCATGGTGGCCAAGACATGAAAACAATCAGTGTCCTTCCATAGATGATTAGATAAAGAAAATGTACATATGGCATTTCTTGTAATACTGGTTTAGTGGTGATGAACCCTTTCAGCTTTATCTTGTCTGTTAAGGTCTTAATCTTTGTTCTTTGATTCTAAGTGACAGCTTTCCTGCATAGAGTAATTTTGGTTGTAGGTACTTTATTTTAAACTTTAAATATTTCACACTAAATCCTTTTTGGCCTGCAAAGTTTCCATTGAGAAATCAACTGACAGTCTTATGGGAGCTCCCTTGTAGGTAACTACCGGCCTTTCTTTTGCTGTTTTTAAGATTCTCTCTTTGTTTTTAACTTTTGGCATTTTCCTTGATATGTCTTTGTGTGGGCCTGTTTGGGTTTATATTGTTTGGGACTTTCTGTGCTTCTTGGACTTGTGTGTCTTTTTCCTTCACCAGATAAGAAAGGATTTCCATAATTATCTATTTGAATAAGTTCTCAAGCCTTTGCTCTCTCCTTTCCTTCTGGTATACTTATGATATGAATGTTGTTATGCTTGATGTTGCAGAGGTTTCTTAAACTTCCTGTATTCTTTAAAATTCTTTTTTCCTTTTTGCTGCTCTGATTGAGTGTTTTCTGCTACCTCATCTTCAAATCACTGATTGGATTCTGTGCTTCATCTAATCTGCTGTTTATTCCTTCTCATAAATAAGGTCTGTCCAGAAGGTATATGAAAAATAGAAATATTTATTGAAGAAGATACAAGGTACAAGAAATATTGTACATAGGATAAAGAGACCTCAGTCTCCTTCTAAGTAGGCACCTTGGGACCTCACACAATTCTCCCAGTTGCCATCGGCTGCCCTGTCATATTTTCCTGAATCTCATTGATGGTCTGAAATCTCTTCTCTTTCAAGGTGATTTTAGTTTTGGGAAAAGCCAGAGTCACAGGGTGCCAAATCTGGGCCATCAAGGGGCTAAGTCACCTGGTTGATTTGATGTTTCTCCAAAAAACTCTGCACAACACTCAATGCATGAGTGGGCACATTGCTGTGATGAAGCTGCAATCACCAGTTGCCCATGGAACAGGCTGGTTCCTCACCCATGTGTGATGGATAAAAATTCAGCAGGGGTATATCAGGAGTGAAGAATCCCAGCCCCACACCAGCCCCACACTCAGTCCAGGGTTCCAGTGCCAGGTAGATAAGTCCCCACAATTTCTGGCTGCAAAATCCAGCAGGGATTGAATCATGGAAGGAATGGCTGGAACCCCAAGCAGTTGCTCTTAAAGATCCCTCACACATGGACTCATCTACTCAGACTCATTCCCTATGAGCTCCAGCACTGAGGTAACAGTTTGAAAGGCATCAGTGACACACAGGGAGGAACTGATGTGTCTGGCAATGTGAGTGGAGGCCATTGTGTCTTTTCTAAACCCTCCCTTGACAGAGCCCTCAATCTGGTGCCGTCTCTGAGACTCCATCATCCTGGCTAACTCTGACCCACCTTGCGGATCCCCAGAGACTCCACCTCACCCAACTTAAGGCTCACCCAAGCTGCTTTTCCATATGAATGGCTGATCTTGGCTCATGCTTGACAACTTCCTAAATCCTCTCAAACAAGCAACAGCTGGCGTCAGTGAGCCCCAGGCCCAGCACTAGCAGCAGCCAGCCGAGATTCACAGCTTGTCTTCACCTGGGATTTTCCAAGCTCAGCACAAGTAGCAGCCTCTCAGATTGCTTTATCGCTCAGGTATGGTGGCCTAGGGAAAAACACAGGTGGAGGCTGACCTTGGCCTGCACCACCCAGAGAACCAGGGCCAGTGCACCCACTGGACAAGTATAGACCATGTTGGAGCACCATCACCCTGCCCCTGCACAGCTGATTCTACACAGAAGGCAGAGGCTGGTGATCAGTGGTCACAGCTAGTCCTTGCAGCTGACTGGTCTGGATAAATCCTGCTTATTGACCTGCTAACAGCAACCAAGGCTCAACTCAGCCCATATAGAGGGTGCACCTCGAGTATCCAGCTTAGGTGATAGGGGAGACTGTGCCACTGGATCCTACAGGACACCTACTACATTCGGCCACATAACAAAGACATGGAGTCAAAGCAGCTCTACCTAATACATAGAAACAGAGAAAGAACAGGTCAAAACTTCAGAAAAAGAGATAAACAAAATGGAGATAAGCAGTCTATCAGATGCATTGTTCAAAACACTGGTTAAAAGGATCTCAAGAAATTTAATGAGGACTTCAGCAGGGAAAAAAAAAGAGCCAGTCAGGCCCTGGCTGGTATGGCTCAGTGGATTGAGTGCCAGCCTGTGACCCAAAGGGTTGCCAGGTTGATTCCCAGTTAGGGCACATGCCTGGATTATGGACCAGTTCCCTAGTTGGGGCCATGTGAGAGGCAACCACACATTGATGTTTTTCTCCCTCTCTTTTTCCCTCCCTTTCCCTCTCTCTAAAAATAAATAAATGAAATCTTTAAAAAAAGATCCAATCATGAAGAATACACTAATTGAAATAATGACTTACAGGGGAAAAACAGTGGAGTAGATGAAACCAAAAATCAAATCAATGATATGGAACATAAAGAAGCAAAATCAACCAATCAGAACAACAAAAAGAAAAAATAATTCAAAAGAAAAAAAAGATAGTATAAGCAGTCTCTGGGACAGCTTCAAGAGCTGCAACATTTACATGATAGGGCTGCCAGAAGGAGAAGAGAAAGAGCAAGAAATTGGAAATCTATGTGAAAAAATAATGAAAGAAACTTCCCTAATTTGGTGAGGGAGATAGACATGCAAGTCCAGGAGCCACAGAGAGTCCCAAACAAGATGGATGCAAAGAGGCCCACTCCAAGACATATCATAATTAAAATGCCAAAGGTTAAAGATGAAGAGAGAATCTTAAAAGCAGCAAGAGGAAAGAAGAGTTACCTATAGGGGAGTCCCCATAAGACTGTCAGCTGATTTTTCAACAGAAACTTTGCAGACTAGAAGGGATTGGCAAGAAATATTCAAAGTCATGAAAAGCAGGGACCTACAACCAAGATTACTATATATAGCAAAGCTATCATTTAGAATCGAAGAGCAGATAAGGAGCTTCCTGGATAAGAAAAATATTAAAGGAGTGAATCATCACCAAACCATCATTATATGAAAGGTTCAAGGGATTTACTTAACAAAAAAAGGTCAAAACTATGAACAATAAAATGACACAAAAATTCAAATCTATCAACAATTGAATCTAAAAAACAAACAGCTAACAAGAAGAATCATGGATACAGAGTATTTTGATGGTTGCCAGATGGGAGGAGATGTGGGGGAGAATGAGCAAAGAGGTGAGGGAATTAAAATGTACAAACAGATACTTACAGAATAGCCATGGGGATACAAAGTACCATAGAGGAAATAGAGTAGCCCCAGAATTTATATGCCTGACCTATGGACATGAACAATGGTAGAGGGATTGCCTAAGGGAGGGGGTGCTGCTGAGTGGATCCAGGACAAAGAGAGAAAAATCAGGACAACTGTAATAGCATAATCAGTAAAATATAACTAAAAAATAAAACTTATGGGGGCTTCTCTTCCCTGCACTTGGAACATTGTATCATGTCAAATGCTTTTCCTGCATCTATTGAGATGATCATATAATTTGTATGTTTTCTTGATGTGCTCTATCATGTTGATTGATTTGCAGATTTTGAACCATTCTCTTTTTTAAGGTTTGATTTATTTATTTTTAGAGAGAAAGGAAAGGAGGGAGAAGTGGATGGAGAGAAACATCCAAGTGTGGATGCCTCTTGCGTACCCCCAACAGGGGACCTGGCCCACAACCCAGGCATGTGCCCTGACTGGGAATTGAACTGATGACCTTTAGTTTCACAGGCCTGCACTCAATCCACTGAGCTACGCCAGCCAGGGCTGAACCATTCTTGTATCTTGGGAATGAACCCCACTTGATTTGATGTTGATCCTTTTATGTATTGTTATATTTGTTTTGATAGCATTTTGTTCAGGACTTTTGCATCTATGTTTGTCAGAGTTATTGGTGTGTGATTTTCTTTTTTGTGAATTGTCCTTGCCTGGTTTTGGTATCAGAGTAATTTTGGCCTCAAAGTGAGTTAGGAAGTATTCCTCCTTCTTCAATTTTAAAAAAGTTGTAAAGGATTTTTTATTAAATCTTTTTTAATGCATGATATAATCCAACAATAAAGCCATCTGGTCCTGGCCTTTTACTTTTTTGGTGGTTTTTATTACAGTTTCAATTTCATTACTAGTGACTGGGATATTTGGTTTTCTAATTTTTTTTTAAGATTCTATTCAGTATTTTCAGAGAGAAGGGCAGGGAGGGAGGAAGAAAGACAGAGAAGCATCCATGCATGGTTGCTTTTCACGTGCCTCCAGCTAAGGACCTGGCTGGATACCTGGCTTGCAGCCTGTTATGTGACCTGACTGGGAAATGGAACCAGTGACCTTTGAGTTTGCAGGCTAGCACCAATCCACTGAGCCACACCAGCCAGGGTGGTTTTCTACTTTTTTATGGTTCAGTTTAGAAAGGTTATACAACTTTAGAAAGTATACACTTCTGGGAATTTGTCCCTTTCTTCTGGGTCATCTAATCTGGTCACATATGACCTTTCATAGCATTCTTTTAAATCATTGGTATTTCTGTGGTTTCCCTTGTAACTTCCCCTCTTGCATTTCTGATTTTCATTCTTTCTTTTCTCATTTCTACTTAGTGAGACTAGCCAGAGGTTTGTCAATTTTACTTTTTCTAAAAACCATCTCTTTGTGTAATTAATTATTTCTATTGCCCTTTTATTCTCTATGTTTATTTATACTCTATTTTCATTATTTTCTTCTACCAACTTTGGGCTCCCTTTATTCTCTTTCTAGTTCTTTAAGGTATAATGTTAGATCATCAATTTAGAATTTTCTTGTTTCTTGAAGTGGACCTGTAATTCTATAAGCTTTCCTCTTAGTCCAGCTTTTTCTGTATCCCTAAAATTTTGGTATGTCATATATTTATTTCTACTTGTCTCTGTGTATCTTTTATTTCTTCTTTGACCCAATTATTATTCAGTAGCATGCTATTTAATATCTGCATATTTGTTGTTTTTCCAGCTTTCTTCTTGTAGTTAATTTCAAGTTGTATATGGCTGTGGTCAGAAAATATGCTTGGTATAATTTAAATATTCTTAAATTTATTGAGACGATTTTGTACCTCAGTCTATTGTATATCCTTGAAAATATTCCCATGCCTACTTGAGAAGATGGTGTATTCTGTCATTTTGTAACGGATAGTTCTATAAATGTCAGTTAAGTCCGTGGGATCTAATGTGTCATTTAAGGCTGATATTTGCCTATTAACTTTCTGTTTGGATAATCCATTCATTACTCTATAAGTGGAGGGAGTATTCAGGCCTCCTCTTATAATTGTTTTTGTCAGTGTCTCTCTTTAGTTCTGTTAATAATTGCTTTATATATTTTGGTATTCCCTGGTTGGGTATATATAATGTTTTCTTAATGATTTCCCCCTTTATCATTACATAATGTCCATTTTATCTCTTGTTCCCTTTTCATTCTGAAATCTATTTTGTCTGCTATAAGTACATCCCACTTTTCTCGGGATGCCATTTGCTTGGACTATCATCGTCTGCTCCCACACTTTGAGCCTATGTTTGTCTTCGGGGCTTAAATGAGTCTCTTGCAGGCAACATACAGTTGGGTGTTTTTGTTTAGTTTATCTGCTGCTCTGTTCTTTTTGATCAGTGAGTTCAGTCCATTTGCATTTAGGGTGATGATTGATATATTAGAACTTACTACAGTCATTTTATCTTTGTTTTCAATTTGCTCTCTATCTCCACTGTTTTCCCCCTTGCAATTCTATCTGCTATGTTACTTTGGCAATTTTCCATGATTTGTTTTCATTTCCCCCCTTTTTTTCTGTTTGGTGTCTTAACTCTGGATTTTTGGATTTGGTGGGGGGGCGTTACCATTAGGTTTGTGTAAAATGTCTCATACGTATAATAGACCTATTTCTACTGATCACCTCTTATCTTCATTTACCTGCACACATTCAGTCCTTTTCTTCCCCCTTTTATGATTTTGTTTTCATAAAGCATTTCTTTTTATGTTACAATTTATTACCTGATTGCAAGTTATGGTTATTTTAAAAATTTATTGTTGTTGTATTACAATTGTGTCCCATTCTGCTCCCCCATTTCTCTCCCCTGCCCCACCCACCCCGTACCCTGTCCCAGTCATTCCCCAAATGTTGTCCATGTCCATAGATCATTCATACTAGTTCCCTGACTAAACTCTTCCCCTTCTTTCCCCCTTTCTTCTCCTCCCCCTTCCCTCTGGTCACTGTCGGTCTGTTCCTTACTTCCATGCCCCTTGTTCTATCTTGCTCATTAGGTCTTTACCTGTATTAGGTAAGATCATATGGTATTTGTCTTTCACTGACTGGTTTATTTCACTAGGCAGAATACTCTCCAGTTCCATCCAGGCTATTGCAAAGGTAGGAGTTCCTTCTTTCTTTCTGCTGCATAGTATTCCATTATGCAAATGTACCACAGTTTTTGGATCCAATCATCCACTGATGGGCACTTAGGCTGTTTCTAGCATTTGGCTATTGTAAATAATGCTGCCATAAACATAAGGTTCATAGGTTCTTCTGAATTGGTGTTTCAGGATACTTTGGGTGTAGTCCTGGCAGTGGAATCCCTGGATCAAAGGGTGGTTCAATATTAGTTTTGTTTTTTTTTTTGAGGAAATTCCATACTGTTTTCCACAGTGGCTGCGCCAGTCTGCATTCTCACCAACAGTACACTAGGGTTTCCTTTGCCCCACATTCTCACCAGTACTTGTTTGTTGATTCGTTAATCATTGCCGTTCTGACCTGTGTGAGGTTTTAACATGCATCTCTCTGAAGGCTGGTGATGTTGAGGATTCTGTCATATGCCTGTGGGTGCAAGTTATAGCTATTTTTAATGCACTTTTTCCTCTTTAACCTTTATGTTACAATTAAGTGTTCAATATCTTATGTTCATCATCTTACTCAAAGTTTTGTTATACATTTGTCTTTTCATTTCTGGTAGAAAGCTACTTTTAACATTTCTTGCAATGAAGGTCTTGTGGTGGTAAATTTTCTTGGCTTTTGTTTGGGAAAGCACTTATTTATCCTTCTATCTGAAGGATAACTCTGCTGGATAGATTTTACTTGGCTGATGCTTCCTTACTTCCAATATTTTGAATATTTTCTTTTACTCTCTTATGGCTTATAATGTTTCTGCTGAATAATTTGATAATAATTGAATGGCATTTCTTTTGTAGATGACAGTTTTTCTCCCTGGCTGCCTTGAACATTCTTTGTCATTTGTTTATGCCAGTTTGAATAATGCGCATCTTGGAAAAGGTCTTGTGTTGATATAATTAGGTGTTAGCTTCCTCTGTTCTTAACTACAGTTCTCTCCATAAGCTTGGGATGTTTTCATCAATCCCTGCTCCCTTCATCTCTCCTTCTGGAGCATCTATTATCTTTATGTTGCTCTTTCTAATGGAGTCAGATAGTTATCACGGAATTCTTTTTTATTTAAAAACTCTTATTTCTCTCTTTTCCTCCCTCCTGGGTCATTTCTACATTTCTATCTTCGAACTTGCTAATTCTCTCTTCCATCTGGTCTTTTCTACTTCCAATGCTTTCTAATGCATTTCTCATCCGACTTACTGACTTCTTCATCTCCAGAAATTCTGTTTCGTTCTTTTTCACAGTTTAAATCTCTTTGGAAAAGTGCCTCTTTTATTAAGTAACTTGATACCTGAACTCATTAAACTGCCTTTCTGAGTTCTCTTGTATCCTGTTAAGCTTCTTCATAACAGCATTCTTAAATTCTTTGTCATTTCAGTTGCAGTCTTCCATGACTTTGAGTTTGATTTCTGGAGACTTTCCATTTTCTTTCTGTGCTTGTATGTTACCTTGCTTGTTCGTGTTATTTGATGAATGTTTTTCTGCCTGAACATCTGAGGCAGAGAACTCTTTTCTTATTTAGACACTATTTGCTTTGAACAATTCAGCAGGTAATAGGTAGAGTACTTTCTTTTATTTTCCAGTAGATGGTGTCATAGCACAAGTTTTTGTTTTGTCTTCTGTGCACTATTTGCACCCCTGGGATTGTGGTCGAGTGTCCTCACTTTGGTTAAGGATGGGGACATCCCCTCTGTAGCTTGCTCACATCAGTTATGGGGAACTGCCACTGTGGTTGAGAACGATAAAACATAAAATTCTGTTTTTAATAGAAGAGCTGAAAAATTGGTGCCTGCAGCACGAAGGCTTTTTTTTTAAAGCAACCAATGCCTGGTATTTGAGATAAGAGAGTAATGTTATTTAGTTAAGGCATACAGCTCATACACTTTTTTCATCAGTGCTGACTCTATAACATCCTACCCTGAAATCCTTTCTCTAGCCTACTTAAGTCCTTGATGGTAGTTCAGTGACCTCCTTCTGACTTCTTCATGCTAGCTTTGGACTGGCCTCTTGGCTTTGACCCTTCTGGGGAAATGATTCCCCTCACTGCCTAGCCTAGCACCTGACCTTCATTAAGCAGTCATTTATTGTCTGGAGTCCCTGCTGAGAAACGCTCCATGCTGGCGTGAGCTTTCTTTGCACTTTGGAAAGCACCCAAAGACTTCGCTCTGGGAGATGATCTTATAGTTCAGTATGCAAAACCCCTGTAAACTGCTACTCTATTTTCCAGTGAACTGATTCTCCATTTCCAGCTACTGACTCATAGTGGCACAACACTGCTAAATCTTCAGCCTCTATTGTTGTTCTCAGACTGGACTCTGAGACTGGAGCTCAGCATATAACTAGCATCAAAAGCAAGAAATGGCTCTGGCTGGTGGCACAGTGGATAAGGTGCTGGCCTGCGAGCCCTAAGGTCGCTGGGCTCAATTCCCAGCCAGGTCACCTAACCGGGTTGCAAGCCAGGTCTCCAGCCAGGTCTGTAGCTGGAGGCAGGTGAAAGGCAACCCTACATTGATGTCTCTCTCCCTCTCCGCCTCTCTCTCTTCCCCTCTCTGTAAAAATAATAAATAAAAAGAAAGAAAGAAAGAAATGGAATGTTACTAGACCAGAATGGAAAGACACAATGACTCAGAAACCCTATTGTTTTCTCAAGCTGAGTCTCCCAGCCTGCTTGGAGTTAGTAGGGTTTTTTTTTTTTTTTCCAGTGATAGAAAGGTACAGAGGAAATGATTATCACATTCAGTCAACCTTCAAGCTTTATAAGCTACCTGCTTAAGGCTACCATATGATGAATTCAGGCATCATCACCAAGGCTTAACTGAGGTCATGTTAGGGTATATAGCATCTGGTGTGAGAACTAGGAAATTGTTAGCCAAACTCCCAGCAGGATTTGTTTGGGGCCCTTTTCCAATGCTGATGTAATACTCAAATTCTCTGACTTTTTTTCCTGTAAGCCTACTGCAGAAATACTTCCCAACCCTCTCTCAAACAAAAGAGTTTTTGTGTATATTAATTTATTCATATACACCCTGTCTCTGTGTGTATTGGGAGGCCATTCCTATTATTTCTAGAAACAGATAAATTCTACATTTCTGTTTGAGTTCCACATTGTCCATGCTATTAAAGATTTCACAGTTTAAGAAACAACATAACTGTGAACTATACTACCAAACATGCTTGGAGAGGCCCACAGTGGACTTATTAACCACGTTTCTCAGGGTTGATGAATTATTCTGAAAAATTTAGGAAAGTTTCACAGAAGCAGCCTTTGTTCTAGATTTTTAGATATAATTCAGCTAAGCTCAGAGTGAAAAAATGAAAAATAGACAGGAAAAGGAGCATTCAAAATGGAGAAGGACAAGCATAACTCCAAAACTTAAAATGTCATTCTCCCAAATATCTTTTCTATACTGCAGTAATTGAGTTTCAGGAAATTTGTCCTTATAACTTGTAAAATATGTGTCTGTGACTCAGGCTGCCTGCGTTTTGTCTGGATTAAACATGGGACCCTTACCATATGTCCTTTGAACCAAGGTTCCAGAGTCATGTTTGGCTGTGTTCATTTGTAGCAGAGGGAAAGTTAGGCTAAGATGAAATTGGAGCATTTAGGACAAGGCAAGAACATGTAGAAAATTGAATATCAACTTAACTTTGGATCTGGGTTAGCAGCAAATGAAAAACTACTAAAGAGTTTTTAAGTGGGGACAAACTTGAATAGGCTTACATTACAGAAAGATAAATTTGGTAGCATTGGGAGGTAGAGAAAACATTTCCAGGGCTGTTGCAATATAAAGAAAGGAGGAGAGGCTGAACATACATTGTAACAGTGGAAATAGAGAAGAGATGAATCTGGGAGATATTTGGAAGATAAAGTCAACAGGACTTGGAGGCTGCTTTGGTATGGTGAATAAGGAGGATGGAAGCATTAAAGACACCTCTAGGATTTCTGATTATTTATGATTGGATGATCAATGATCATGATGTATTGTGAATCTATTATGTACCAAGTACATGCATTTTTCATTTACTTTTCATAAGTTTTAAAGTAGATATTTATTTTCTTCTGTACATTACATATGAATAAACTGAGATTCAAAGAGGCTAGGTGATCTGGCCAAGTTGTGTAGTCAGTAAAATGGACTTATTTGTGCACTGTATTCATTGTTTTCAGTAATAGATTTTTTTTTTACAAAAGAAATATTTATGAAGTCCTTGGTAAATTTACATGTTTGAAGAGAAAAGAGAAATAAAATTTTATCCACAACTGATTTTTCAGAAAAATTGGGTTCCATGTCCTTTAAGGCTGATGAAAATGGATTTTTATCTTCCCTAGCTGTCTATTTAAAGGTGTCCTTTGAATGTTAGAAAGCCCGCTTCTGAGCCAAAGATGTCTTTAGACATCCTTAGTCTTAAATTTGACCCAAAATTAGGAATCTTCTTGAAAGAACTTGAGCTGCAAAAAAAAAAAAAAAAAAAAAAAAAGGAAGAAACATGGGACACTCTGAGAAGAGACACTGTGTCTTCTTATTCTAAGGTATAAAGATTCCCCTCAGGCAGAAACAATTCAGAAAAAAATGCACAAAAGTCCTCTGGCTTGAGTCAAGGGGAAGGAAGAGACAGTTTGAATTTATCCACAATAAATTTGTCAGTTGATCACCCAGAATTAGCAGTTTCTTTTGAGCTCAGTTTCTATGAAATGCATTTTTATCTGTCTTTTCACTCTTAAACAGTTATACCCACAACCCAAGCCTACTAGATCAAAAACTAAGGTGGGGGAAGGATATTCATTTTTTTCTAGAGATAATTATTTTTTTGAGATGATGAATGAAAGCATTAATTGGGCCTTGAACTGAAAATCTATTAACTTTGTGTTAGGTAGGTTCAGACCTCAGACATTGAAGTTAATTTATTCATTAATTAAAGAACTATTTATCAAGTATCTGTTATATATCAGGCTAGATGCTAGAGATATCAAGGGTAATATGTTTCCTGCTGTTATGAAACTGTCTATACATTATAGTCATAAACACACAACAGCAAGCAGATATTTGCAAAATAGTAGTATAATTGCTGTACTAGGGAAGAGTCAAGCTGTCAGAGGGACATAGAGATACATGTAATCAAGCCTAAGAACTGGAAAAAGATTTCCATTATAACTGGAGATGAGAGTACGAGATGGGAATTCATGAGAGATGGAACTGAACATGTAAGATTGGTCTAAGTCATGCAGAAACTTACAAACCATGTAAAGGAATAATGTGTTTATTCTAAAAGCTACTGGAAACTTTTGAAGGACCAGAAGCAGAGGAGTTGGTGAAAGAATCAGTCTTTTGTTTTGGGGTCTTCCTAAAGGCGCTTAGGATGTGGTGAGTGATGGCGACCTAAAGTGAAGTGATGTTAGTGGGAATGGAGAAAAGTGGATGAATGTAAGAGAGTTTTGGGGGGTATAATGATAAAAAATTGGTGACTCACTGGAGGATAGTAGACAGAAAATTCAAGGATAATGTTCATGTTTCTGACTTGAGCAAACGTGTTGTATGGTAGTACCATTGATTACAGGAAGAAAAGAGTCTGGGGAGAAGATGGTAAGTTCAAACTTTTAGCATGTTGAATTTGAGTTTGTGTGAGATATTCAAATAGAGTTTTTCACAGGCACTTGTGAAATATGGATTTAAAGCTTAGGAAGAAGTTTTTGGATATAAATAAATAAATAAATAAATAAATAAATATATATATATATATGTTTGTGAATCCTTAGTTCATAATGAGACTTTTATTATACTAAAGTATAAATGTTAGTGTTCTCAACATCTCAGGCTTTCTGTGTATAATTGATTATATTTGAGAGACTCCTTAGTCTACATAGTCCAAGTACAATGTGGAGGGTGGGGAGGGAAGGGATCCAGGTCTTTCATGAATTCACATGGAAGAATTACAACTAGCCTTGACTGGTGTGGTTTAGTGGATTGAGCACCAGCCTGCAAACCAAAGGGTCACTGGTTTGATTCCCAGTCAGGGCTCATGCCTGGGTTGTGGGCTGGGTTCCCTAGTTGGGGGTGTACGAGAGGCAACCACACATTGATGTTTCTCTCTCTTTGTCTCCCTCATTTTCCTCTCTCTAAAAATAAATAAATAAAATCTTTTTTTTAAAAAAGCAAAAGTACAACTCTATGAATATTTGTTTCTTTATCAGTGAACCAAGACAAACTAAAAGAAAAGGGGAAGCTATTTCTAAGTGTGCTTTCCACATGATCAGGTAGTTGCTAGGTTTACATATATTAATAGATATAAAGGGCTTCAAGTAGTTTTCAGTGCCATGTCAATAGTTTTGTTGAATTAGGGTTCCACTAATTTGCCTGCTGCCGTAATTTAAGTTAGCAGCAGTTGCCCCAGAATTGTTTTGCAACAATGAAGAACCATATTGTTGAGTTTGTTTGCACTCCTATACTCATAAACACTTAAGTGAGCATTTTCTAAAAGTGGAATTGTTGGGTCAATAGGTATATGAATTGAACATGATTCCAGAAGTTGCCAAGTTGCCTTTCAAAGAATTGTCTGAATATAGCTTATTCCCACATCCTCACTAACACTGGGTATTACCAATATGGTCTTTAGTGATTGATATTTTGCCTCCATGTTAAAATTTTTATAAAATTGACCAACATTTCTGGGATTGAGGGTAGAATTTTGTTGAAGTAATGATTCTTTATTAAGAATGTGACTGGACAAAGTTTCAATCCTGTAACCTGAATAGATTGTATATTAGAAATAGCTAACTTGGGGTATGCTGAATATTTTACTGTTAGGAAACTTCTTTCTTGAACAACATTTCAGTACCTTTAAATAACATCTGCATACAACTAATATGAAATGGCAGCATCTTTGTCCTCTATGAATTTCAAAGATTCTGAATACATGTGAAAATCTCTACATTTTTTGCACCAAACCTAATTCACATCAGGGTGATGAGATAAATGATTGAATTACTGGAAAACAATTGGAAGTTGCCAGATTCTCTGGTAACTTCTGGAATCAGTAAGCATTTTTCTCCCCATGAGAATCTGGTATGTTACCCCACAGCTGTAAGAGATCTGATCAAGGAAAGGAACCAAAGATGATCTCAGCATAAGTGTTACTGGCTTCCTGTTTCTGTATACTCTAAAATGTCATTAGGTTGAAATGCAAAGATCTAGAGAAAACACTTGGAATAAAGCTGATTTCAGATTTACAAGCCAGACTGATTTTTGGCAGGTTAATTACTTTGTAACTAAATTGCTTATTCTTGTTTATTATTTGGTTGCTAAGATGACTTGACTGGATCAACTGTTCTGGGATCTATATATGCATTTTTCTACAACCCAAGAAGATAAATAACAGTTTTATAAGACTTAGCCTAAGTATGACCTTTAATAGGTTATAATGATCTAATATTTTCATGGAAGATCGGCGAAATATCTAGCATTAGCAAACTTAATGCCTTCTTTTGCTCTCTTTCAAAGCTGTTACTTCACATGTATTCTTGCAACAATTTTCTGAGGCAAGGATTATTATCTGTATTTTATAACAGAAGCAAAACTAGAGCTCAGCTAATTTATTTCTTGTACTTTCCCATAGACAGAGGAAACACATGGTAAAAATAGGTTTAATGTAATTTGACTACAAAATAAGGAAGTATTATAGTATAATTACAAAACACTTAGGAACACAGAATATTTATCTTTTGACTCTACTTGACATCAAAAGTGTCCTCCAAGTTTGAAATAAAAATATAATAAAACAATGAGAGTTTACTTTTACAAGTAAAAGTACTCTTATTAGAGACAAAGATTCCGCATTCCTTCCTAATAGTGAAATATAAATAGAATGTTCCCAATGCCATACATATATGGGTCCTGACTAGATGGCCATCAGATTCAATAATTTTACTCAACAATTGATTATATATATATCTATATATATCTATCTATATATATATATATTTATTATATATGTGTAGAACTTGAAATCTAGTGGGTGACACAGTAGGCAAGTCAAGTACACATGGAACTAAAATATCAAACAGAATATAGATGCCTAAGGTGGTTGAGGTTTAAAGAATATAAGGTTCTATCCAATAAGGTAAGTGAAAAGGAATAGAGTATCCTGACAGAGGTGGAATTTGGGTAGAGCCTTGACAGAATGATGGCTAGGATATTAACTGGAAGTAGAAAGGACAAGGAGGCTCTGCCTAGGTGGACCGACTCATACAAAGTCCTGGAGGCATAGTCTATGGTATTTGAGGAATAGTGAGGATTCAGCTTGAGAGCATTTCAAAGTAAAGAAACTATGCTCACATCTTAACTTTTATATCACAGTTTCCTCCATATCTGCTAGAAAATAGTCTCAAAGATTGTCAGTTCAAAACTCCCTGAACAAATGAATCACACATGCAAACAATTAAGTGGAGCTCTATGTCACATAAACTATGCCACGACAGTTTATCTTTCTGTGATATTATTGGGATTCTGATATGTGGCATTAAAATTTCTTCACATGGGGTACATTTGAGAAGCTTTCAATCAAATTATCATAATAATAGTCATATATCCTGGGGGTAAGGATGAGACTCTTCTATATCCATGATGACTGTATCCTTATTTGATTGAGCCAAAACAAAATTCTTTTACATAGACTGTGATAAGGTACTCCTTACCCTCTGTTTCAGGGCTCAAAATGATACATTTTTATTTTATTTTATTTATTTAATCCTCAGAGAAAGGGAGGGAGAAGGAAGAGAGAAACATTAGTCAGTTGCCTCCTATAGGTGACCCGACTGGGGATTGAACTCTCACCCTTTTGGTGTAGGAGACAGTGCTCCAACTAACTGAGCCACCTAGCCAGGGCTTTAAAAAATTTTGCTTTCTATAGAATTTTTGGATGACATTTCTTCTTAGTTTAAATATCACTCCACTGATTTCTGGATGCCATGGTTTCTGATGTGATGTCAGTCTTTAATTTTATTAAGGGTCCTCTGTGCCTGAGATACTGCTTCTCTCTTGCTGCTTTCAAGATTCTCTTTGTTTTTGGCTTTTGGCAGTTTGATTATGTCATATCTAGGTATGGATCTCTTTGAATTTATAACATTTAGAGTGTACTGAGCTTCTTGAATATATGGATTAATATTTTTTACCATTTTAATATTTTCATCAGATTAATATTTTTAGCACTTATTCTTTGAATATTTTGTCTGCCTCTTTCTCTCTTCCCCTCTGAAACTCTCATTATGTGTTCATTTGTATTTTTGATGGTGTCCCAAGTATCATAACTTCATTTTTCTTCATTCTTTAAAAAAAAAGATTTTATTTATTTTCGGAGAGAAGGGAAAAGAGGGAGAAAGAGAAGGAGAAAACATCAGTTAGTTGCCACTCGCACGCCCCCAACTAGGAGACCAGCCCACAACCCAGGCATGTGCCCTATCTGGGAATTGAACCAACCACCCTTTGGTTGGCAGGCCATCGCTCAATCCACTGAGCCATACCAGACAGTGTTCTTCATTATTTTTTTTCTTTAAGATTTTATTTATTATTTCCAGAGAGAGAAAGGGAGAGAGGCAGAGAGGGAGAGAGACATCCATGTCTGGTTGCCTTTCAGCCACAGACCTGGCTGGAGACCTGGTTTGCAACCTGGTTATGTTGCCCTGGCTGGGGAATCGAACGAGCGACCTTTGAGTTTGCAGGCCGGCGCCTTATCCACTGTGCTACCAGCCATGGCCTCTTCATTCCTTTTTAAGTCTGGTTTTCAGAATAGAAAATTTTCAATTATTCAGTCTTCAAGTTTACTTTTCTCTCTTTTACCTGCATTATTTTTCTTCTTTGTATTTCTAGTAAAGTTTATTTTATTTTATTCTTTTGTCTTTTCAACTTCTGGATTTCTATTTGGCCTTAAAACTTTTTTCTATCTCTTTGTTGATGTACTTCCATGAAACACAATTTTCATACTTTATTTTTTTTGAAGAAAGAGAAGCTGCATTTTGGTCAGATTTATTATAACATAATTAATTGAAGCACACCCAAATTGATCTATAATAAGAATCTATTTTTAAATTTATTGATGTGACATTGATTAATAAAATTACATAGGTTTCAATTGTGCAATTCCATGATAGATCATCTGTATATTGCATTATGTGCTAACAACCCAGACTACCTATGCTGAATAACAGTGGTGAGAGTGGATATCCTTCCTTTGTTCCTGATCTTAGAGAAAAAGCTTTCAGATTTTCACCATTGAGTATTTATTAGCTAAGAGTTTGTCATCTATGGCCTTAACTATGTGGAGGTACTTTCTATACCCATTTTATTGAGTGTTTTGATCATAAATGGATGCTGTATTTTACCAAAAGCATTTTGCCGCATCTATTGATAAGATTATATGATTTTTATCCTTTATTTTGTTAATTTGGTTGTTACATTATTAGATTTGCATATGTGGAACCATATGTGCCCATGGAATGAACCCCACTTGATTGTGATATATTATTTTCAATGTATTGTTGTATTCAACTTGGTAGTATTTTGTTTGGGATTTTTGCATTTGTATTCAACAGACATATTGGTCTGCAGCTTTTTGTGTTATCCTTGGCAGGTTTTGCTATCAAGGCTGTGTTTGTTGGCTTCATAAAATGTGTTAGAATATATAGCTTCTTCTTCAATTTTTTCTTAAGCCTTTAAGAAGGATATATATTAAGTTTTCTTTGAATGTTTGATGGAATTAACTAGAGAAGCCAATCTGGTCTTGGTCTTTTATTTTCTGGGAGGTTTTTGATGATTGTTTGAATTTCCTCACTGTTATTTGGTCTATTTAGACTTTCCAGTTCTTTGTGATTCAGTCCAAGAAGGTTATATATTTCTAGGAACTTGTCCATTTCTTCTAGATTATTAAATTTAGTGGCATATGCCCTTCCAGAGTATTCTTGTATGATCCTTTGTATTTCTGCAGCATCTGTGGTAACTTCTTTTATTTCTGATCTTGTTTGAGTCTTACCTTGTTTTTCCTTGGTGAGCCTAGCTAGAGTTTTGTCAATTTTATTAGTCATTTCAAAGAGGCAGCACTTTGTTGTATTAATTTTTATGTAGTCTCCTTGTTCTCTATTTCATTTAATTCTGCTTTAATTTTTTATTATTTCCTTTCTTCTGCTGACTTTGGGCTGGTTTTGTTCTTCTTTTCCTAGCCCTTCAAGGTCTAATGTTAAGGTGTTTACTTGGGGTTTTTCTTTTTTTCTTGAGATAGGTCTCTAATGATATAAACTTCCACCTTATTATTGCTTTTGCTGCATCCGAAAAGTTTAGGTGTGTCATATTGTCATGTTCACATTCTTTAGTTCTTTGGATATAGTTTCTTTTAGTTCTTTTACTATATTTATAACAGCTGATTTAAGCTTTTTGTTTAGTATGTCTACTTTCTGGGGTACCTTAGGGAAAACTTCTTTTGATTGTTTTACTTTTTTTCTGTGCATATACTATACTTTCTCAGATACTTAACATTTCCAGTATTTTGTGTTATATACAAGATATTAAAAATAATAGTATGTGGCTATTTTAGAAATTCGATTCTTTCTTTCCTTTGACTTTGTTATTGCTGGTTGCTGTTTATTGTTTAGTTTTTGTTTGTTAGTTTGATTGTTTAGTAACCTTTCTAAACTAATTCTATAAAGTTTAATAAAGTACATTGTTTGTCACACATGGCCATTGAAGTCTCTGTTAGTCATGTAAATTGTGTAATTATTGAACAGAGATTACCTAGAACCAATGGTCTACCAATTTTAGGGGAGGAACTTTGTGTGCATGTTGTGGAAATATTTAGCTAGACAGTTTTAAATATTCCCTAGTCTTCATTTCTTCCTATTTCAGAGTTTTAAGTTTGGCTAGAAGTGAGGGCTCAGAGTTTTCTCAGGTTTTATTTTTATTGATTGATTGATTGATTGATTGATTTATATCATGTACACAGATCTGGTAATGCACATAGCCCTATACATATGTGTGACCTTCTAGATTTCTAAGAATACGATGAAGCATTTCAAAGCCCTTATTGGGCTTACTAGTCTATAGCTATCCTTCCAAATATTTCGTTAGGTTATTGTCTGTACCAATTGATATTTACCACTTCAGAAATGGTTATCCTAAGCAATTATTCCCAAGCTTTCTGAAAAATCCCTCAACGGAATTGTTGCTCACGCTGGGAAATCTCTGAGTTCAGTCAAACAAACCCTGTTAGTGGCATTTTCCAGGAAATGTCCGGATAGGTCCAATAATAATAATTCTCTGGGAATGCAGCTTTGGAAGCCCTTGAACCTCATTCTGATTCCTCTAGTGACTGCCAGGCTGCCACTGTGTTTCCAGGCTATTGGATTTCATGGCTACTGCAGATCTTGGGAAAGGGTTATGGAAATAGAGCAAGTTAGAACATTAGAAAGCTCGCTATTCTTTCCAAGATTAAGCAATTTTTCTCTAATAAACATTCCCTGGATTGTTACAAGACTTTAGTCAATTTCCAGAGTAGCAAAAATTTGATTTTGATAATTTCCCATCGTTGTTATTGGTTTTTACCAAGAAGAGCACTATCAGGGGTCCTCACTCCACCATTTTGAATCTATTGTATCTAGAATTTATTGAGTGTGTAGATTGTTTGTCATCAAGTTTAAGACATTTTCAGCCATTATTACTTTAAACATGTTTTGCTCTTTCTTTTTTGTTTCTGCTACTCTCATTATGTGCCACACAATAATATTCCATAGTTTTCCATGTATTTATTCTCTTTTTTTCTCTCTTTAATCTTTGGATTACATAATCTCTAATGATCTATATTCAGTTTTACTTATTCCTTTTTTACTAAGATCTATTTTTGAGCCTCTCCAGTGATTTCTTCTTTTTGTTTATTGTACTTTATCTTCAGAAATTTTATTTTAAGTATGATTTCAACAGTTTAATGATAATGTTTTAGTTGTTTGAATATATTGATAATATCTATTTTGAAGATTGTGTCTGTAAGTCCAACATCTTAATTCTCTCAAAGGTAATTTCTATTGCTTGCTCTTTCTCTTATCTATGTGACACACTCTCTTATTTCTTTGCTTGTATCATAACTTTTTTCTTAATCTGGACAATTTAGGTAATATGTTGCAGCAACTCTGGCTGATGAATTATCTGTTCCCCTTGAGCCTTGTGGTTGTTTGTTTATTGTTTTCTATTTTATTTTTCACTTTAATTTTATTTTATATTCTTGTTCAATTACAGTTGTCCCAATTTTTCCCCTGTTGCTCTCCCCCCCCTCCCCCGCTCCCACAGTCAGTCCACACCCTGTTGTCTATGGGTTCTTCATACTTCACAGTGACTTGGCTAGGTTAGTTCAATGAAGTCTATTTCTACTGAAATATGATATAGAGGCATATATTCTCCGTAGGGGACACAATCATAAACATACAAATCCTCTTCCTTACCACTAGGATTGCTTTAGACATTTACTCTAGAACATTTTCAGGATACCACATCAATCAAGGGGTAGACTGGTACAGGGCAGTGTATTGCTGAGTTTTGGGATGTATTACATATATAGTGGAAATATATTGTAGACAGTTATGGATGTTTGTGTTTATTATAAGAGTACAGATTTTAATTTTTGATGAGATTACAAAAGAGGAATAAAGATAAAAGAGGCCTATTGATAACATGTTTTGAAATTGGGGTGTGAAGCCTATGAATATATGATTTCACTTCTGGGTATATATTGTAAGATACTCAAAACACTAATTCAACAGAATATGTTCATTGCAGCATATTTGCAGTAGCCAAACTATGGAACAAACCCTAGTGTTTATCAACAGACGTGCAGATAAAAAGCTGTGGTACACATATACAATGGAATGCTATGTGGTCTTAAAAGAAAACAAAATATTGGCATTTGCATCTGCATGGATGGACCCAGAGGGTATTATGATAAGTGGAATAGGTCAGTCGGAGATAAATACCATATAATTTTACTCATGTTTAGAATTTATTTATTTTTAAATGTTTTATTATTTCCAGAGAGAAGGGGAAAGAGAGAGGCAGAGAGGGAGAGAGACATCCATGGATGGTTGCCTTTCACCTGCCTCCAGCCACAGAGCTGGCTGGAGACCTAGTTTGCAACCTGGTTATGTGCCCTGGCTGGGAATCAAACCAGCGACCTTTGGGTTTGCAGGCTGATACCGATCCACTGAGCCACCTGCCAGGACTTTCCTGTTTAGAATTTAAAGAACAGTATAAACAAACAAACAAAATAAAAACAGACTCATAGATATAGAGAATAGACCTATGGTCGCCAGAGGGGAGGGGCGTTGGGGGACTAGGTGAAAAAATGGAAAGAACTGAGAAGCACAGATTGGTACCAAATTAGTCATGGGGACATAAAGTAAAGCACAAAAAATATAGTCAATCTTGTTGTACTACCTATGTATGGGGCCATTTGGGTCCTGGAAATATGAGGATCACTTTGTAAAGGATATTATTCTATACCCATTGTACTGTACACCTGAAATTAATATTAAATAATATTGAATGTAAATAGAAGAAGTTATGCTCATTCAGATTTGGATACTTGGCAAACATTTCTTAAAAATGATTGAAGCCCTGCCTGGTAGCACAGTGGATAAGGTGCTGGCCTGCAAACCCAAAGGACACTGGTTCGATTCCCAGCCAGGGCACATAACCAGGTTGCAAGCCAGGTCTCCAGCCAGGTCTGTAGCTGGAGGCAGGTGAAAAGGCAACCATACATGGATGTCTCTCTCCCTCCCCTCTCTCTAAAAAATAATAAAATCTTTTTAAAAATGATTGAAGTGATTAAGTCACTTTAAGAAAAACAACTGATAGATATTTGTTGCCAATGCTAAAATTTGAGTTTTCAAGTTAAAATCAGAACTTAGGATACATCATCATGTGCTTGACAACATCCTATTTCTTACATGCTTCTCTGTTGAAAACAGCGGTTACAGTTAAAGTAACAAATGTGATGCATTTTTTATTCTGTATAGTGATTTGTATCAACAGTTGCATCACTCGACCAATATTTTCCCAAAGACTAATACATATTGTTACAAAAAATGCATGGCTAAACGATCCATTCAAAGTGCAAGATAAGTCAACAAATTTTAATGAAATAGAATGTGAAAAATTCATTGATGTGCTTTCATAAGTCACATTGCTGTTATCCTTTAAAACGCTACTAGTCTAGTTTTAGTGTTGTATCAAAAAATATGAACACATATAAAAAGGCTATTAAAGTGCTCCTCCCTTATCTCTATATACCCATGTGAGGCCAGTTATTTTTCTCCTACATTATAACTAAAACAATACTCATATGCCAGTACAGATTGAATGAAAAAACAGATATGAGAATACAAATATCTTTTATCAAGCAGACCATTTAAAAGGTATACAAAAATATAAAACAATGTTACCCTTTTCAGTATTTTTGTAATTTTATTACATTTGTTATTTATGTTAACATATAATGGATTTGTTATTACTTTAAATGGATGAATAAATTAACATTCTTAAACATCAGTTTTTAATGTCTAATATGGTAAATATTGATGGATGCAATCTGTATTATGAAAGCTCTTGGGATCTTAAATAATTTGTAAGCTTGTAAGGGGGCTTGAGACCAAAAAAGCTTGATAATTGCTGATTTAAGGAATTTGATTAATAGCTAATTTGTTGAATGCTTGCTTGAAGAAGCTTTTGCTCCTTGTCATTGGTTGAAATTATAGATACTTGGAGGCTATTTGGTTGTGTTTGCAGTGCTCTGTTTCTAAAAATCCTTCCTGTCTTAATATCAAGAATTTATTCTTTTATGACAATAGAAATGCGCAAGATCTGGAAAAGCACCGTTTCCCTTGGTCAGAAAGCTGAACAAAAAGGCCACAAAGGAAGACAGGGAACAATTATAGTCTTCTATTACACCATTTTCCCAAAAATTACTTTTAGTGCCACGTATGAAGCTGGAAAATCTCATAGCAAAGAGCCCAAAATAAGAAACAGATAAGATATACCTTTTCCTCATCATTTGTCTTCTTGCTCATTGTTCATACCTTTAACTGTGTAGAAACTGTTGCCATAGAAGCAGGATTCTTCTATGGAGTTCGGGGACTCATCTATAAGATGATGAGAGCAATAGTGGCAAGATTTATTGGAGTGAAAACAAAGGATGGCCCCCAAGTGCCTGATGTGTCTTGGATAGCCAGGTGATCAGCTTCATCTTGCTGCAGAAGAAGTCCAGTCTCTGGGGCCACAGTGCCACACCCACACCCATGCCCATCAGGCCCAGGAAGGCCAGGACCCAGAGATGCATAACTTCTTTGTATCTCATTTCTCCATCTTCATTTCTGCCATCAAGGACTGATGGCATCCAGGCTGTGACTGACATTGCACATGGGCCTGCGTAGCTGCCTGGCCCACAAGGTTGCCACAAAGAGAGAGTGCATAAATGAATGAGCTCTAGGCCTTTGTTAAGCTTTGATTATATCTCTTTGGGTTTGGGAAAAGTAAGCTTTCCTTCAGATTCACTAGTCTTCTTAATTCTCTGGGGGTTGTGTTGGTGCTTCCCCTTTCCAAAACCTTTCCTGGATTTTCTGGGGTTTTGTGCCCTTACCCTTATGTGGTCTTTCCCCCAGATTTCCCCAGTCTAGACTCCTCCCCATTAGTGGTCACCATCTTGGCTCCTACTGTGCATGCTCCCCGCACAGGAATTTCCCTTTTACCCTCCCCCTACTAATCCTCGTGAAAGAGCCAATTGGGCCCTGAGAAGACTGGAAAGCCAGCCCTTCCTGCCTAATGGGGATGGGTACAAAGGGATGTTAATCTCCTTGGCAGGGCCTTGTGGCCACCCCCTGGAGTATCTGGAAGCTCTCCTTTCCTAGTTAATCAGACTTAATGTTTGATTTTATTTGCTCCCTTCCTTTGTTAATAGCAAACTATCAACTGTACCAAAACCAAATAAATCCCCAAGAATCAGGGGGATTCCATCATTCATGTTAATTCACAACATGTATACCCAAGCAGCAGTTGTTTAGCTGAAGGAAACCTCTTCATATGGGCATTGTCTAAAATACATTTCTTTAGAAATTCACATTCTGTAAGAAACCATTTCCCTTTTCAGGACTGTAGGTTCCTCAGGGCAGGTCTTCGGAAGTTGCTCTGTGTTAATATCTGTCCTCAAAACAAACCTCTGGGGTTCACTAAAATGAACTCCTCTTCCAGCTACACTGTATCTCTTCACTGAAGGAAGAAACTTCAGTATATGACTCGAAGAAGTTTTAATGAAAAATATGCAAAAAATTAAACCCCTTGAAGATTGATTTATTCCTACTCGTGAAGATTCATTTCCTCTTTCATTCTAGTTATTTCAGTTTTAAGTGTTCTTTTGAGAAAAATAACTCTTTTGAAATTGCTTTTTATGTTTCTTCTCACCATCGCTACCCTAATCCATGTTCTTTTACCTTGAATTTAAATGATTGGTGTGTTCTCCAGTAGGGCCCTCCACTTCCTGTATCACCCCTTATGCAATTGATTCTGTATATCTTTGTCTCAGCCATTTTTCAGGGAGTGGTAGAGAAAAGGTTGGGATCTGGAGACAGACAGGCTCTGTCTGCATCCTGCCTCTCCCACATAGTGGTATGACCTCAGGGAAGTTAATGAACCTCTCTGAGCTTTGATTCACACATAGGAGATAATATTAGCCCCTACTCCATAGGATTATTCTGAGGATTAACTGAAATAATGTATATAAATTGCCTAAAATGATGCCTAATCCATAGAGAGTACTAAATAAGCAACACATTTTATCTCTTTTCCTCAGCTATGTTTAAAATCCTTCAAAGACTTCCTGTACCCTATGGTTTCTATACTCTAAAATTTTCCTTGTATGGTTCCACCTTCCAAGCTTTTTTCTTTTTCCCTATGCTTTAGTCAAAAGTTTGCCCTCATTGTCACACAAAGGGTACATGTTTACTCTTTATTCATCTCCTTGGAAATATTCCTTCTCTCTCCTGAAAAGCTTTGTCTTCTTTCCTCTCTTTAAACTAGTATCTGCCAAATTTCAGATATTCAAATGACCATCTATAATTTTTGCTATCTGCTTATTTTCTATACCTTTATTTGTGTTTGTTAAATAATGCATGTTAAAGCTCAGCTCTGTGCTGTAGCCTAATCCTAAATCATACATTTCATGAAATCAAAATTTGAAGTACTCATTATATTACATTTTAAAGCCTTAAAATAAAAATATAACTTGAAAATGTTTAAAAGTTATTCCTTGTGCTACCAAGAATAACACTGCACGTATCCAGGGAACATGTTCCACCCATTAGAAACCCTGCTTACAGCAAAGTTGTCTATTGAGCAAGGACCACCTAACCTCAGAAAGCTCCAGTCCCTAATGAACTCATCTTCTTAACTTTCACACAACTTAATAATAAATCACACATGATGCTATGCTTTCTAATTATTTTATGAGCAATCTACTTGTCAAAGTGAACTCTTGAAGGATAGGG
This sequence comes from Noctilio leporinus, assembly GCA_004026585.1. Taxonomy (NCBI): domain Eukaryota; kingdom Metazoa; phylum Chordata; class Mammalia; order Chiroptera; family Noctilionidae; genus Noctilio; species Noctilio leporinus. Next base: position 108,001 of record PVIW01001898.1, on the reverse strand, counting down.
GACCTATATTATGTTTCTGAATCCACCCTTCTCACTCAGCATCCAACAAAATTGCTCATTGTTGTAGCTTCTTAAGTATGTTGAATGATTAATTTCAAACAAAGTACAGAAATACTCTGTGGATATAAAATCAGATGTGGAAAACTCCTGAAGACAGTTTATCTAAAGCAATTACTATTCACTACTTCTAATGCAAAAGGAATTGAGATCATAGTTCATTCTTTCCTTTTTTTCCACTTTTTATATTCCACTATTGTTCCAGAAAGGATTAAAGGTGGTGGTTTCCAAGGATTGGAACTATAACAAAATAATACAAATAAATAATATAGTGGAAAATATAAAGAAAAGGTGGTCAAGAACATAAGAATAGAGCCATGAAATAGAATAATCCTAAAAAGCACACCATAAGAAGTCTGTCCTGAAAGTATTGGCTGCACAAACTGTTTTAAATATTGGCATTGGTTCCATACTTTTGGGACAGACCTCATTTTCTCATGATCCATACATGTGGTCACAAATGACAGTATGTCATCTTTTCTTGTGTGAGTAGTACTCCATTGTACATATGTGTCACATACTAAGCAAGATGAGTCAAAGTTAAGCATATAATTTTACTTGTATGTGAGACATAAAGCTGAAAACAAAAAACAAAACACAAGAGAAACAGACTCAGACAGAGACAACAGTATAGTGATTATAAGAGGAAAAGGTGAGTAGAGGGGGAGGTAGGAGAAGGGATAAATGGTAATGGAAGGAGACTTGACTGTGGGAGGTGAACACACACAAAAATATAAAGATAATATATTATACAGCTATGCATTTGAAACTTACATAATTTTATTAACCAATGTCACCCCAACAATTTTAATAACAATAAAAAAGCACACTATAGAAAGATCTCCCAACTTAGTACCAATATAATAAATTAGTTCCAGATTTTTCGGCAGACCATGTAAAAAGAGACATGTGATACAATTATCAGTATCCATAAGAACCAAATCAAGCAAATTACTTAGAAAAACTCTAGTTTTTTCTAACACTAAGATCAGGTGATACTCTTGGGTCCTCCTATAAAACAGTAAATTTTCATGAGTAATGTCCTCAATAGTAGCTATCATGCCTAATATGTTACTGTTAGAGAAGACCCAAAAGCCTTTGAAGCACCAGTTTATAAACTTGCTCCAGCCCAGGTAATGTAACATGTACCAATTAAAGTAAACTTTGAGGGAACACATAGAAGTAAAGAGTTCGGAACTATGGGCAAAATGGAACAACCATGCTATTTTTTTATACTCATGGCTGGATATTTATTACTTGGTTGGAGGTGATAATGATTCCTAGACTGTCATACTCAAGAGCTGATTCTTCCTAAAGCCAATTGAAGATGATCGTTAAATTATCAGCCTTTTTTGTTTGTCTATCCACAAATTTGCTTGTTTTAATTAACACACAAAACTTAACCTGAGTTGAAATTCCCTTTGCCTAAATTGGTTCACTGACTTCAGAGCTACTTTTGCTTCCCTTTTTGGGCCAATGAAGGGAGAGGATACTTGCATGCAAGAGAGAAATGAGGTAAACAGGCAGTCTTTCTTCTTAGCCACATTAAAGTGTCTGTGAAATGAAGGTGGGAGGTAGTGACAATAGCTAATTGTCAAGAAAGCATTCCTTTTCTTTCTCACCCAGGTTTTGGCTTTTAAGCTCAACAGGTCTGGAGTTCTCTTTGTCCAGAGTAGGATCATACCCTAGGAAAACTGGCTCCTGCTCCCCAAACTCACAAGGGATGGATTTGTACCAGAAAGCCAATTTAATAATTTATTGTAAGGAACAGAACTGCCAAATGGACTAAAATGTGTTGGCCTGTCAGTATATATTCTCCCTTAAGTGGGGATGCCAAGTCAAAATGTTAAATTAACAACAGATTGGAGCTGGATAAATATATGAAATCAGAACTGAGAAGGGGATTGCAAGGTCATGCATATTTCATTTGTATACCTCAGCCAGGAGGGGTAGCCTGCCCCTTTGCCAGTCTGCACAAGTCACAGCCTTTTCATCGGCAAGTTCAATCTCTTAGTTTCTAGCACTGAGTTTCTTTTCCATCTCTTAATGCTTTTGAAACTTGTATTAAACATTTCTGAGTACTGGGTGTGGCTCCATCTAGTTCTCAAAGGGGGCTCGTGGTTTTGGGTTTTTTAAAAAAAGATTTAATTTATTTAATTTTAGAGAGAGGTGAAGGGAGGGAGAAAGAGAGGGAGAGAAATGTTGATGTGCAAAAGAACATCGATCAGCTGTCTCTCATAAGCCCCCAACCAGGGACCTGGCCTGGCCTGGCCTGGCCTGTAATCCAGCTGTGTGCCCTGACTGGAATCGAACCAGCAACCTTTCGGCTTGCAGGATGTCACCCAACCCACTGAGATACACCAGTAGGAGCAGGGTGCTGGTTTCGTAAGGCACGTTTGTTGCAGGTCCAGATTGCCCTATTGCAAAAAAAATATTGTCATGTCCTTCCTTCTTATTCAGTCTTTATTCAGTCTTATCAATAAATGCAAGCGCTACTGTTTGCCTTAACACAAAATATGCCAAGTACTTTTCTTCCTCTCTTTTTTCTATGAGTATTACCCAAAAGTCTGTTTGCAGTTCCAGGACATGGTTTCTGGTTGTGGTTCCCTTACATGCCCACAGATGTACATGCTGTTTGCAAGCCTTGTTTCTCAGAACCACACTCAGACTCGGCTGACACTATAGTCCCTAAGAGCGCGATCTCTCTTTTTTTGTAGACTTGTAAAATCCCCTTAGACATTCTACATAAAGATGAAAATCTTAGTAATCTGTAGGGACACTCTTTAATCAGCATGGTTCATTTGCTTATGCATGCATGGTTTGAACACTTCCTTTTTTCATTCGCCCCTTTGCTTATTCACTCAACAAACATTTATGAAAGTGCCCTGTGCCGGACTGGTTCGGAAAACAGATGTGAGTCAGACAAGATCTTTGCCCTTAAGAAGTTTGCAGTGTACTAAGGGGGTAAGAAATGTATTTCAAGAACTAAAATACACATTAAGTTATACATTTTGAGATAAGCTGAGGAAAATGCATGCCAGATGAAGGCAACAGCTGAAACAAACGTAGCCCTACTGTTACCAGACAGGGGCCTGGCCCCGAAGGGTCTGCCCCTGCTGTGTGTGGCTCCTTGACTTGGTGTAGGCAAGATTTCCCGACAGGAGTCCAGGTGACCGTGAAGGTGTGCTTATTCAAGCTGGGCACCGTGAAACAAGGACGGGCTTAGCATAGCAGAAGCAACAGGAGAGCCCAGGTGGGCTGCCTCTGCTCACTGGGAAGTCAGGGCAAAGGGGGCTTTGGGGACAGGTTCCAGGGGTTAGCTTGGGACAAGCTACCAGCTGCCCATTGCCTTGGAGTTTAGGAGACATGTGCCTGTGCAGAAAGAAGTGGGGGAAGAAGGGAATGGTGTGGGCTGCTCCCCCAGGGAGAGCTCCAGCACTGGGCCCTTGCTTTCAGGCTTTCTCTCTCTCTTACAGGAGGGAATCTTAGGGGACAGTCTCAGCAGAATATCCTTCGGTTCCCCAGGTGTGCCCATTCAGGGTCATGGTCTCCACTGATGGGTCAGTGAGAGGGCATCGCCCGCCTGGTTTTGCTGCTTTTTTGGGCCTGGAGTGGAAATACAAGTGAGGCTTAGATGCTGTCTGTTAGGGAGGTGACTTTCTGTACCTGTCTGAAAGTCACGTGCCTAGTCTCAGGTTCCCGATTCCACTTGCCAAGGAATTTTCCTAGCTTCTTACCATCCCGTCTCATCCCTGCTATTGGTTCCAACTTGTATCCTTGAGATGTCTTCACTGTCTGCCCCTCACACTTGAGGGACTTGCAAAATTCTCATTCTTAGGTAAACTCTTTTCAGATTTTGCCTCAAAATTGCACCTTGCCGTGGAGCCTACCAGAACCCAGTGAGAAAGATTGGCATGTGGGCTGTGGTAGAAGGAGATAAGCTGAGGAGCAGTGAGAAAGGCTGATATGAAGGCAGTGTTTGAGTTTGCTCAGCCTTTTGCTCCATTCTCTTTGAGTTTCTTTGCGCCAATGAAATAAAAAGGAAATAAAGCTTTAAGTAGCGTCATCTGCTCAAGGGATGTGCCTTTGGTTTGTGCAAATACCGTTTCTGTGCTAAGATACAAAATTCACTTCCTCTTTCAACAACAAATTTGTCCGTTGTCAGCACGATCCGTGTGACCCAGAGGTATTTTCTCACCTCCAGCATTCTTCAAGGAACCAAGAGCGCTAAACCCGGCAAGTCTCCAGGGTAAGTTACAGCGTAGTATCTGGGAATTGGTGGTTTTGTGAGGATTGGTAGGGGCATGAAGATCCAGGAAAGCAGCAAACGTGGGACAATTGTCCAAATTAAAGATGGTCTCTGGTTTCCCATTGCAGACTGCTTATTCAAGAGTGATGGTGTTTCTTTTGGGTCTGACTGGAGTGCAAAGTTAGAGTTAATGCCACATCAGTCCCCACCATGACATGGGAGCCTGCGATGCAGCTCGCTTGTTGCTAAGGGCTCTTTATTTCTTTATCACTCTAGGAGTACGGCCCAAGTGGTAGGAAAGGGTGTGTTCATTGAGACTGTTTGTGAGAACTTGTGTTTCTGCAAGAAACAGAGGATTTAAATTTCTGCTCTATATTATTTATCTAGCTGCATAATGAAAGACAGTTTTTATGTACAAGTGCCTTGGTTTTAGTAAGTGTAGCTTTCACAGGCATAGCAAAACCTATGAAGTCTGGCCTGAAAGAACTGAGCCAATGTCAATATAGTTAAAACAGTATGCATGACTGATACTTTTGGGACAGACTTCATATTTTAAATTTTATTAAAAGAAAAAGGAAGATCTTGGGATCATAGATGTGGGGGCTGCAAAAGCTCTTAGAGGTCCAAATCCCTCACCATAGAGATGGGAAAGCTGAGAGGCATTGAAGACACTCAGGGGAACTTAGCTAGTGAGTGAAAGAGCTGGAACTAGAACCTGTGCTTCTGAATCATGCACCTTTCTCCTGTACAGCCTCTATCTCCAAGAGGATACTGTAAATGCATTTGTAACTATGTTGGACTTTAGGTTAGGAAAGGAGAAAATACCTCAGTTGATAACTCTGGTAAAATGATTCCAGAGTTTGTTCAGAAGCATTTCTTAATCTTTTGAAAGGCGATTTTTGACTCAAGTTCAGCCCTACCGGATAACAAAGACCCAAAGAGAGGCACTTATCTGTCAGTAATTATTGTTCTCATTACTCTGAGTGCTAGCAACCTCACTGGTTCTGAGCTGAGATGGCTGAGTAAAAACAAACAAACAAACAAACAAACAAACTTCCAGCCGCAGAATTCTTAAAGGTGGACTGTTCCATGATAGTTGGTACCAGGGACATTCTAAATAAAATGATAAAAATCTTTATTGTTTTTGGGGGTACGAGGAGACTGGTCTCAGTATCAAGGATCCTGCAAATGGGGACATTTTTATTTTGGTTGTTCAAATGGATGGGGGTGGTCTTCACCCCTTCTGTTAGTTGAGTTCATCTCTTAGCAATTAGTTGTAATACAGTAAAATAATTCACTGCTGAAAATAGGTGATAGACTGGTATACAAGGTCTGTCCCTAAAGTATTGAGCCAATGTCAGTATAATTAAAACAGTTTGCATGGACGATACTTTTGGGACAGACTTCGTACTAAGGCAGGAAATGGCCTAAGATATATAAATATCAAGGTCATGCATTCAAAATAATTGTCTTTGTGGTATATTCTGTTGACTACAGCTCTGTCTTTGGTCAAAAGTAGTTTCTTTTGGGGTTCATTTGGGAAAGTTGTTGAGTTTAAGTTGTAAAGTCTTCTCAAATTCTGGCACTAGTGGAGCATAAGATGGTAAAAGAGTTGGTGTACTTCTGGGTAGTTTTCGGTGGCTTGTTGTAACCAGTTGTGTCTAAGGTAAGTCAAGTCGTAACTTAAGATGCAGGGAAGTCTATAGCCATATGTCACAGGTCTAGCAAAGAGAACAGATCTGTCTGTTGTGAAACCACCCTTTTTTAAAGTTCTAAGAACCAGGGCAAAGACTGGCGGTTAGTCTATGCTTTAGCTAAAAACATATGATAGTGGGGAGGGGGACAGAAGGGAGCAAAAAGGGGATGGATGTAATACAGCAACAATAAAATTAAAATATATGATAAAAAGTTCTACTTATACTCCAGATTAGGGATTTTGCAGGACATTTTCATCTTAGTTTGGTTCATATGCATGCATTATAGGCAGACTGGTGTAGTAGATGGATCAATATACAAAGAGTCAAGAAGCCTTGGTTCTAGCTCAAGTCCTGCCAGTGACTCATTGTGTGGTCCTGAGCAAGTTGCTTTATTTTCTCTGGATCGTGATATTCTAACCTATAATTTATAAGGAAGAAATCTTGGAGTAGATTGTCTTTAATTTCCTTCCTAGAAATACAATGACTTGATTCTAGGCCCCAAGGCACCTGGGCGGACTTATCATGAAGTGGTAAATAATGGGGCCACAGTATGGAAATATAACTAGAGAGAACCTTCTGGCAATATAGTCTATATCTCAAGAGGAAACCAGTAACTTTTGCCAAGGGCCATTATACTTTTTCACAATAATATTATCATGAGAGCCTTAACTTTTAGACCTTAGGCAAGTGTTTTGCAAGTAAATCCCTCTTTTCAGATGATAAAAAGACAAACAAGAGAAATCTAAGATCTGATTTCCATAATGACGGTATCATTCAATCAGTATTTCTCAATCATTTAAAACTGGTTTCCTCTGAAAAACATAAAAAAATCTCACTAAAAATCTCTTGGAAAAGCCTGCTCCATCACATGAAAGTTTTCCAAGTATTGTGTACATAACAGCCAAAAATACTTCATAGATCTGTAGTTTTATCAGTTTGTATTACAGGAAAATAATTTTGATTTCCAGATGCCAGATGCATTTACTACAATAAGAAATATTCTTTTTTTCTTGTTTGGGACTCTCTGTGCTTCCTGGACTTATATTTCTATTTCCTTCCCAAATTAGGGAAATTTTCCTCCATTATTATTATCATTATTATTTTTAAAGATTTTATTTATTATTTCCAGAAAGAGAGGAAGAGAGAGAGGCAGAGAGGGAGAGAGAGAGAGAGGGAGAGAGGGAGAGAAACATCAATGTATGGTTGCTTTTCACCTGCCTTCAGGAATGGACCTGGCTGGAGACCTAGCTTGCAAACTGGTTGTGTGCCCTGGCTGGGGAAATTGAACCTTTGGGTTTGCAGGCTGGTGCCTTATCCACTGTGCTACCAGCCAGGGCTCCTCCATTATTTTTTCAAATAAGTTTTCAATTTATTGCTCTTCCCCTTCTTCTTCTGGCATCCTTATGATTTGGATGTTGGCACTTTTGGAGATGTCCCATAGTCTTCTTAACTCATAATTAAAATGTCAAAGGCCAAAGATAAAGAGAGAATCTTAAAAGTAGCAAGAGAAAAGCAGAGTTACCTACAAAGGAGTTCCCATAAGACTATCAGCTGATTGCTGAAAAGAAACTTTGCAGGTAAGACGAGCCTGGCCAGAAGTATTCAAAGTGATGGAAAGCAAGGACCTACACCCAAAATTACTCTATCCAGCCAAGCTATCATTCAGAATGAAAGGGCAGATAACATGCTTCCCAGACAAGGTAAAGCTAGAAAAGTTCATCATCACCAAGCCATTATTATATGAAATGTTAAAAATGCTTATTTAAGGAAAAGGAAGATCAAAACTATGAGCATTAAAATTATAACAAACTCACAACTATCAACAACAAAATCTAAAAAATAGAAACAAAACCGAATTAAGCAAACAACCAGAACAGGAACAGAATCATAAGTATGGGGATCATTTGGAGGGTTATCAGCTAGGTGGGAGGGTAGAGGAGAGTAGGGGAAATGGTATAGTGGTCAAGAAGCATAATTGGCGGGAAAAAAATAGACAGGAGGATGTTAAGAGTAGTATAGGAAATAGAGAAACCAAAGAACTTACACGTAGGACCTGTAGATATGAATTAAGTGGGGGGAGGAAGACTGCTGGAGGAAAGTTGGGTACCAGGCAGAGGGTGGCAAAGGGGGAAAAATTGGGACAACTGTAATAGCATAATCAATAAAATATACCTAAAAAAAGAAAAAAAAATTTGAGTATCACATGTTTCCCACTGTTAAACACGAAGAATTATGGCTTTAGTCCTGCTGGCCATTTCTCACAACTACTTTTTGGGAAATTTTTTAAACCCAGGAAAGTACAGAATTCAACCAAAGGCCCATGGAAATTATTTTCTGTACAAGTAAAGGCTTACTGTGTACCAGACATGAAAATAGGTACTTTCCTGTACATTTTCCCTTTAATCTTTACAACAATCTACATTGCCAACACTATAAGGCTAATTTTGTAAATGAGGAAACTGAAGCCCAGAGATATGAAGTGACTTGTTTCAGGCCAGAGAACTGATAACTAAATCAAGATAGGGACTCAGGTCTACCCAAAGAACATAATTCTTTCTTCCCCAAAAGTACTGCATGAGGATATTCTTGATCCAGTTTTTCATCCTTAGAGGAAGCTCAGTCACTTTAAAGTTTGTACAAGCAAAAATAGATTTGCAGGCTCCAAAATAACCCAACAGCAGCTGGTACCCCCTTTTTGGTCCCATCCGGTCTGCACTTAGTAGCAAACACATAACAGGTGATAGCATAGGTCCGATTGTTAGTGCCACAAACTTAGTCAAGGAGTCTTGTAGGACAAGCCATTGGATCTTGGCAAACACAGTGGGGTTTTCCTTGTTGGCCAGCCTTATACATGTCCTCTTTTACACTGTAGGTTTATGCCAGAATAAACATTGCCTGTGTGTTGGGGGGAATAAAGAGGGTGGGGAAGGGGAAAGCGGGGGGGGGGGGCCGGGAATAATGAGATGAATGTAATATAACAATAAAAAAGATTAAAAAAATAAACATTGCATAACCTCATGTTGCCTTGAATGTTCATCTTCGTTTGGTGAGCACTCTGCTTTTTTGATCCCTTGGGACTCTAGGTTCAATGGTATCTACATCGTTATTCTCATGTGTGCTGTTTCTTTGCTTCTCATATTTGTTGTGATTGTAATTGAGGTTAGATTTCTCAGCCTCCTGGAAGTTCTCACTTCAGATGAAATTGTTGTCACTTGCACTGTGGCTGAAGCATTATCACCGTCATCGGTAAGCTCTATAAGAAAAGCCTCAGAAGCAGTCTTTTTCTCCGTCTTCTCGGGGTGACTGATAACTTCAAGGCTAGGTTCTCCGACTTGGGTCTGCCATTTAATATCTTGATTGTTCTTATTAATTTTTGAGGTGTTTTCATCTTCCATTCCTTCATTGGAGTTATGCTCCTTTTGTTCTTCGTGACCCTCCTCAAGTTCATCTTTCTGCATTTTCCTTACTTGAGTTGGTTGATTGGACTCTTCCAAAAATATTATCAGATTTGGTACTGTCTTCTTGTTTGCTTTAAAATGTTCCTTGGGAAATTCTTTCTGCCTTGGTTGGTTATCATGGTAGGTACAACTTCACTTTCTTTTTTTCCCCTTCCTCATCTCCATTGGGAATATTTGGATCCTGGTGTTGATTTCCTTGATCACTTAGGTCTTCGCCAAGTTTGCTGCTCCTGTTCAATTGAGGATGTGAATCATTTATGGGATGTTTGTTCTTGGTTTTCCTGTCTTTGTGATGCTTTCTTGTTTGTCAGAATCTACAATGGAACTAGCATCAGGAGCAAGGGAATCAATGTTCTCTGGGAGCTTTTTCTTTTGAGGCTCACTCATCTCTTGGTCCAATGTACCTTCAATTGGTGTATACTCCAGATTCTCATTTAAGTCACTTTTTGGTTTCTTTTGAAATTGCAATCCCAGCTCTTGGCTGTAACTCTGGTTCTGATCCGCTGACTAGGCATGGTTCTCCTCCTTTGACTTTTGTACTGAAGATTTTTCAGCATTATGGTTGTGATGGTCTCCCACTGATAGTGCAGTTTTCATTTTCTTCATCTTCAGTCCTTAAAGTGGGTACTTTAGTGTCACCAGGTGTTATTAACATTTCATTTATTGGACAGAACTCAAGGAATTTGAAGTTGGTTGGGAGAGACTGATAAGAACCTTTCATTTGTCCTGGACTCCAGCAGAGGGAAAACAGAGTGGAATAGAGTCCTATGTGGAAAGACTGGGGTTCATGGCTCCAGGGACAGAGCTAAAGGCCAGCCCCCAGGATCCTTTGCTGAGTCCCCCTCTCACACTGCAGACACTGTCTTCTTGGGGGTGCAATCAGCATAATTTTTATAAGTTGAAAAGGATGGGTGAAGGGAATGTTGATGATAATAGCCTAATCATGAGATAAGTTTGTAGGGAGATGGCAGGTAACAGAAATATATTAGTTGGCATACCAGGGTTTGCATTTTTGCATAATGCTTCCAAACAGGGACTTTAAAATAATCTGTATGTAATTCAATTCAATTATACTAATTTTGTTTGAGTGCTTATTAAGTAGCAGCCTATGTCTTGGTTGCATGGTGATGAATAGAACAGACCTTGTTATGGCTAATGGAGCTAACAGCATAGTTGGCAAATTAGCCAATAAACACAGAAAAATCTAAATTACAAATATTGATGCTATGAAGAGAAAGAACAGAGAGTATGAGAATATGTCATGAGGCATAGGACTACCTAGATAGGACTGATAGACAGTGATGGTCTCTCTGACTTGAAAACTGAGACCAAAACTAGTCAGACATGTGAAGATCTCATGGGCAGAGAATGTAAGAACAAAAGCTTGGCTTTTTCTAAAAAATGAAAACATGCCAGGGTAGTTAAAACATAGAGAAAGAGGAAGAGAGTGGCGTGAGGTAATGTGGGAGGGCACAAGAGCCATATTAAGTGACAAGTTTGGCCTTAATGCAATAGATAACAAGCAAAGGATTTTAGGAAGAAGAACAATATAGAATTTCAAAGAAAAATCACTTGTGCCGTAGCCTCAAAAGGAGCAGAAGAAGTCAAGAAGTGACATAGCCCCTGCCATCAAGGAGTGCAAACTCTGTTTTAAGAAAAACTTAACAAAATTTCAGTAAGTGTGGTAGGTGCCATGACAAAGATAAGAGGGCATGGAAACAAGCATGGGTTCCAATTCTAACAGAACTATCACTATAATATTCACATTTTATGACTTTAGTGAAAATTATGTAACCTCCCTTGGTCTCAGTTTCCTCCTTTTTAATTTGGAAATAACTACAGGGCTTCTATGAGGGCTAATTAAATAATATGTGAAGAGTGCTTAGGCTATAAGTAAATTTCAGCCATCAATAAATGGTAGTCACAATTAAAAAATATATATATATTTTATTTATTTTGCTATTACATTGTCCTAATTTCCACCCCCCCTCTTTGCCCCCTTCCACCCAGTACCCCATTTCCTCCAGCAATGCTCCCCTTAGTTCATGTCCATAAGTCATGCATTTAAGTTCTTTGGCTTTTCCATTTCCTTTATTCTTCTTGACATTCTCCTGTCTATTCCGTAACCACCAATGTGTACTTTGTTTTTTCCTTTCACATCCAGACAATTCACCATTTAATTATTGCCTTCTGTCAGCTTCTTAAATCATATTAATACATAGCTTTCTTTTCATTATTTCAAAATGCCTATGTTAATTCATTTGTCCAAAGAATTACTGTTTTAAGTAATATGAATTGCAATATTACCAAACACGTGCAAAAATACATTTACACACATGCATATTTTTACACGTATTTGAAGTGCATACTGGATTTTGAAGAGTCAATACAAAAAATTTAAAATGATACCAATGGCTTATATAATTATTACAGGTTAAATGATAGTATTTTAGATATATTGTAGCAAATTAAGCAGTTTTTCTTCTTTAATACTTATTTTACTCTGGAATGCTATTTTTGTAAAATATATCACAGAAATGGTGTATTGCAGAACTCACTTTTGTGAAAGTTGTCCTAGAGACAGTGCCAAACTCATAGTAAAAAATGAATTTGGTTTTTGAGTCAGATCCTCCCCCCTCCAATAATGCAACTCAACTTTATTTTAAACTACTGGAACTGCAATTTATTCTTTTTGGAGTTTTCCATCTTAAGTAGATTTATTTATTTATTTATTTATTTAGGCTGTGCATAGGTCTTACTTCTTTCAATACCTTCTGTTTTTCTTCTACATGTGTTTCACAAGTTGAAGCCTTCAGAAATAATGGCAATTACAGTGCTCAGCCAGTCCCCAGAGTAGAAATGATTATGTCTACTAAGTTGAGGTAAAAAATAAACCCCCCTAGGATTTAAGTAATTTTGTAGAATAGTATTCTAGCTATTTTTTGAACTTGTGGTTGACTTCCTGTGTGGTCATAAACTAACCCCTGAACTATTTAAGAGTCCGTTGAGGTAGAGATTAGGTATGTTCATATTTCAATAATAAAGTTTTCTATAGCATTAATTCCTTTTCCCAAGTATCCCCAGTTTGGGGGCCTTCGTAACTGGAAATGTGTATTTCTGCGATATAGTTGAAAGGAATCTCATCTAATTTACATGCTAATATAAGAATATATATTGTCTGTACACAAGTCATATAGTTTAGTGGTTTGCAACTTCTATCCAAATTGGTCTTCATTCTCAGCATCTTTTCTAACCTAAAGATTGACTGATTTCACAACACACCCATGACTAGTTGGTTACTATTTAAAACCTAAATTACTAACAAAACCTATATATTACCCACAAATAAGCACGTATTTTTTAACAGTGAATAAGAAAGATAGCATGTATTCTATGTAATATACATCCACATTTTCTTACTTTTTTCTTCTTCCTTAACTGCATTTGATTTTTCTGAGTTATTGCAAGTAACCTGATTTTCCCATATTGTGAAATAATTCCAATCTAAGAAAACTTAACCTGCAGTAATGCAGATACAAGTAATATACAAAATTGTACCTTATTTAGTAAAATCTATTTATAACAAGATCACTTTAAAGCATTTGTAAGTTAAAGATAGTTCTTATCCATTCAGCTACCCTGTCTTTTGATTGGTGCATTTAATCCATTTACCTTTGTACCTGTGTTTCTGTCTGTCTCTCCGTTTCTTCATCTTCTTAAAGCAGACCCTTTAGCATCTCTTGCAATGCTGGTTTGGTGGAGATGTATTCTTTTAGACTTCTCTTGTCTGGGAAACTCCTTATTTCACCATTTATTTTGAATGAGAGCCTTGCTGGGTAAAGTATTCTTGGTTGCAGACCTTTGTTTTTCATTGCTTGAACTATTTTTTGCCATTCCCTTCTGGCTTGTTGTGTTTCTATTGAAAAAATCAGCTGATAGCCTTATGGGAGCCCCCTTGTATGTTATTAGCTATTTCTCTCTTGCTGCTTTTAGGATTCTCTCCTTGTCTTTGAAATTTGCCATTTTCATGATGATGTGTCTTGGAGTGGGCCTGTTTGGTTTCATCTTCCTTGGGACCCTCTGTGTTTCCTGAGCTTGCATGCCTTTTTCTCTCCTCAAGTTAGGGAAGTTTTCTGTCATTACTTTTTCAAAGAGATTTTCTATCCCTTGCTCCTCCTCTTCTCCTTCTGGCATTCCTATGATACAGATGTTATTGCATTTCATATTGTCCTGCAGCTTTCTTAAAACCTCTTCATTCTTTTTCAGTCTTTTTTCATTTTTTTCTACATTGACCTCCAGCTCACTGATCTGATCCTCTGCTTTCTCTAGCCTGCTTTTAATTCCTTCTACTGTGTTCTTCAATTAAGAAAATGTATTCTTCACTTCCTCCTGGCTCTTATTGATGGTGTTTATGTCATTTTTAATGCTTGTGTAGTTCTGAGCAAGTTCCTTGTAGCTTCCCTGGAATTCTTCATAGTTCCCCTGGAGTTGTTTGTAGTTTTCTTTGAATTCGCTGAGCTCGTTGAGCTTTTCTATCATCATTATTTTAAATTCCATGTCTGAGAGTGTGCTTGCCTCTATTTCATTTTGCACTTTTCCTGGGGATTCCTCCTTTCCATTTGCTGAGGGTTTATTTCTTTGTCTCCCCACTTTAGGTGGCTCTTGTTTGTTTCTGCTTCTTGGATTGGTTGGTTTTGACTTACTTTTTTGTGGTATGACCTTCTGTGGTGTAGAGGTGCACTTTTTTTACTTCCTGGATCTGTGCTTGGTGATGTCAGCTCATGTCCCAGTCTGGGCCTAGTCAGCCAGTTGGATACTACCAGAGAGCCACTATCTTTGTCTGTCTCCTCCAGTTGTTAATCCAATTAGTCTGTGATCAGTGATCAGTTTTAGGTACTTCAGTCCAATTGTGATGAATTGGCCTCTTCTGTTTTGTCCATGGTAATAAGACTTCTTTCCAGCTGGTGTTCTGTTGGTTATTCCGGATAATTTCTCCCCAATTAAGTAGTAATTCCAACACCAGTTTGGTGTTGGGAGGAGATTGGTGTAGCTCCACTTACTCCTCCACCATCGTGGTTCTCCTGGTAGTCATAATTAATGTTAGTGTCAGATACATTATGGGGAATGGACTGCAAGGGACAAGACTGAGGTACAGGGACTCCACTAAGACATCTGTCACAATAGGTAAGAGGAATAATGACAGTGGCCTGGATTAGGATGCCTAGCAAAAGTACATATGGAATGAAAATTAATTTGAGAACTTTTTATGGAGAATCACCTAGTATCCAATTAGATATGGACAAAATGTAGCGATAGAGGTTGTTTAAATTCCCAGTTTCCAGCTTGAATATGTGAGAGGAGAATCATGGCATGGACTCAGAAAGGGAACTCAGACTTAAGAATGAGTCACCAATCTCACACCTCATTCTAAAAACAGGAAAAGAAAATCTATTTAGACTGAAGAGGACAGAGATTGGCAACAAACTGGACAAAACACAACCAGAAACAGTTAGCAACAGAGCCAGAGCCAAAGAGAGAAAGATAGAGGCAGAGACGGAGAGAAAGCATTCATTCCAATTTAGTCCTTCCATTCAGCATTGTCCTGTTAATGGCTTAGGTTGTTCTCCTTTCTTGACTTTCAGAATTGTCACAGATTGTCCACAGCCAACTAAATGTTTCTTCTCCAAGGGTTTGTATTTCTGCCTGACCCAAAACGAATTCCATCAAGATCTCCCTCCCATGGGGGATTTCACATTTAATTGTCACCAAAAAAAAAAAAAAGGGGAAGCAAAAACCTCACTCCTTACTTTCAGTCTAGAGAAGTGGAGAGGTTTTGGAAAGCAGGTTATGCAAATCTCTAACCTCACAATAAACTATGTACTGTAGGGGCATAAGGACCCATCGAAAGAGAAGGTGTGAACTTGACCTTTGGCTTGCTGTTCTGACCTCATAAGAGCTCTGTTTTTAACACAAAGGTATGAACAAACATGCCCCTTTAGTAAGTGAAACTTAACTACACCAGTGAAGCAGAAACAAATATCCAGATCTGTAAACTGCAGAAGTGGAAGGGTGATTTGGGTAGGTGCTAGTGGTTTTTTTATTTCTTGAAATTGAAATGCACTTGATGCATCTTCCCTTGCTCTCCCACAGCCTCTACATAGATGCTGGATGAGAGTAGAAACAATGCCAATACCAAAGACAAAGTGGGTGGTGAGCTGGGATTGATGACATGTGTGGAGACAAGTGCTTTTAGTTATATCTTGATGGTGTAACTAGAATAATCTTAGTATTGTAAGATAGTAAGGTCCTCTATGGTATTAGAAGTGTTCTGCCATAAAGTGCCCTTCAGGTGTCATGATGATCTCCATTCTATTAGATAGTCCCTCCTGAGCAGGGAGAGGCAAGTGGAACAGTGAAAGTAACATAGACTTTGAATCAAGTCAGGCATAATAGTAAATTTCATTTTTACCATTTTCTAGCTTTGTTACCTCAGGCAATTTACTGAATATCTCTGAACCTTAGTTTCCTCATCAGCACGATGAAAGTGATAATAGAACCTATCTCTTAGGATGGTTATAAGAATTAGATAATGCATGTAAAAATTCCATTGCAGATTCTGGGGTACATCATTGGTAGTCAAAACATGATAATTATTTCCTGTATTTTCACCTGCAAGCACCTCTTCACCCTGTTTTCTAAGTCATAAATTCATAAGCAAAAGACTACATGACTTTGTAGAACATATCACAGATAGGACAAGTAGGGATAATGGAATATAAGGGGCAGAAAATGAAAGCATTATTTAAAGTAATGGTAGCCATAATATTGTTTCTCATTTATCTGTGAATTAATCACATAGGATTCTGTTCTTTCATCCTATTTCCTGGAGCAGGACTTAAAGAAATTGAAAGTCATTCTGCTATTTATAAGAAGAAAATAAAAGCAAACCTTTCCTTTGTTTTTTATGGCACTTTTAATGTATTTTTCAATTACAATTTATATTCAATATTGTTTTCATAAGCTTCATGTGTATAGCATAATGGTTAGACATTTAAATAATTTACAAAATCATTCTCCCAACAAGCCTAGTACCCATTTAGCACCATACATAGTTATTACAGTATTATTTACTATATTCCCTCAGCTATAATCCCATGATTATTTCATAACTACCCTAAAGATTTCACCCAAATAGTATTAGAACTGACAAAATAATTCAATAAAGTAGCAGAATACAAAATCAATATTTATAACTTGGTTGCATTTTTATATTCTAATAATGAACTATCAGAAAAAAAATTGGGAAATGAACCCCACTTAAAATTGTACCAAGACCTACCTAGGAATAGATTTAACCAACAGGGTGAAAGACATGTACTTGGAAAATTATGAGACATTGAAGACTGATATTGAGAAGATACAAATAACTGGAAGCATGTATCTTGCTCATGGAAAGGAAAAATGAACATTGTTAAAATGTCCATGCTACTGAAAGCTATCTATAGATTTAATGCAATCCCTATCAAAATATCAATGATATTTTTCACAGAACTACAACAAATAATTCTAAAATTTATATGGGACTATAAAAGACCCCAAATAGCCACAGCAATCATGAGAAAGAAAAACAAAATTAGAGTTATCACACTAACTGACATCAAATTATAGTACTACAAGTCTATAATAATCAAAACCACATGGTACTGGCATAAAAACAGACACATATATCAATAGAACAGAATAGACATCCAAAAAATAAACCCATGCCTATGTGGTTAATTAATATATAACAAAGGAGACAAGAACATACAATGGGGTAAAGACAGTAATAACTATGGATGGTGTCAGATGGGTATGATATATATATATATATATATATATATATATATATATATATATAATGTTATATAATGTCTAATCACTGGGGTGTATACCTGAAACTAATATATTTTGTGTTAACTGTAATTTAAAAGTAAAAATGGTTTAAAATAAACATTTAAAAAAGAAAAAATTTTCTCAGGAAAACTGGACAGATACATGAAAAAACAAAACTACCTTCTTATATCATAGATAAAAGTAAACTCAAAATAGATTAAAAACTTACATGTAAAACCCAAAACCATAAAACTCCTAGGTAAAAAACATAAGCATAGAGGGAAGGAAAAAGGAGATGAATGTAATAAAACAACAATAAATTTAAAAACATAAGCAGTAAACTCTGACATTTTGTTTGTAATATTCTTTCTGATATATCCCTTTGGGCAAGGGAAACAAAAGGAAAAGTAAACAAATGAGACTACATCTAACTAAAATGTTTTACATAGCAAAGGAGACCATCAATAAAACCAAAGCACAACAAACTAAATAAGAGAATATATTCATCAATAATACATTTGTTAAGGGGTTAATATTTAAAATTTATAAAGAATTCATACAACACAACACCAAAAAAAAAAAAAAAAAAAAAATCCAGAAAATCTAACTAAGTAATGCTCAGAGGACCTGAACAGGCACTTCTCCAAAAAGGACATACAGATGGCCAATAGACACATGAAAAGATGCTCAACATCACAAATCATCAGAGAGATGCAGATTAAAACCACAGTGAGATATCATCTCTCACCTGTCAGAATGGCTATCAATAAGTAAACAAATAACAAGTGCAGGAGAGGATGTGGAGTAAAAGGAACCCTAGTGCATTAGTGGGAATGCAGACTGGTGTGGCCACTGTGAAAACAGTATGGAGTTAACATCAAAAAATTGAAAATGGAACTTCCTTATGACCCAGTGATCCCACTTCTGGCGTATGTCCAAAGAAACCAAAAACACTAATTTGAAAAAATATATATGCACCTCTGTGTTCATTGCAGCATTCTTTACAATAGACAAGATATGGAAGCAACCCAATTACCCATCAACAGATGAGAAGATAAAAGAGTTGGGGTACATATGTACAAAAGAATATTACAATCATGGAAAAGAAATGAAACTTTATCATTTGTGACAGAGGGTATTATGCTAAGTGAAAAAATTCAGTCAGTGAATGAGAAAATAAGCAAATGTGAAACACATGAATAGATGCAGGAAACAGAGTGATTGCCAGAAGAGGAGGGAGTTTGGGGGATGGGGAAAAAGGTGAAGGGATTAAGAAGTACAAACTGATAGTTCACAAACAGTCATGGGGATGTAAAGCACAGCACAGGGAATATAACCAACACTGTTGCAATAACTATGTACGGTGGCAGAAATATTGGGCTCAAACCCAAAAGTTTTGCATGGCAAAGGAAACAATTAATAAAATGAAGACAATCTACTAATCAGAAGAAGATATTCACTAATGATGAATCTGATAAGCAGTCAATATGCCACATGAAAAAAGAATTCCTACCACCTTAACACCAAAAATACAATCTATTGAAAAAGTGGGAAATGATAGACACTTGTCCATTGCTTTTTAAAATAATCTTAAAATAATAAAAACAATATCAACAAAAATCCTTACTCTACCTGAGCAATAATCTCATTGCATTATTTCTTCTACTTCTAGCTTTTAACATTCCTGCAACATAGAAAGAAGCTATGTTTGCAAAATTTGTTTTTGAGAGGAAGAGAAATGATGAAGAAAAGAATGTGTGTAAAGATTAAGCACCTTTTCCTTCTGAGACCTGAAGTCCCAGAGCTTTGTTCAGTGGCTTTGTGACCTCAGTGAATTCCCCTTGTGGGCCTTGCTTCTTCTAGCTGTATTATGTGCAGAGTGAATGAAATGATTTCCAAAGCCCCTGTCCAGTCTAACATTCTACAAGAAAACTAAAGTAAAATAATGAAACCTGTTATTTTTTTTTGCCATTCTTATTTGCAAGCAGCCTGTACAAATCCAAAGCCAGACCTTGGGAAGCCCTATTATTCTATACTCCTCAGGCCCTACATATAATACATAATAAAAACCATACTAAATCCTAAAATAAGATGAAAGAATCCAAAAGCCTTTTATTCCTTATGATAACTAATTTAATGAAAAATGCATGAAATCTTACATTGTTTCTAAGAAATGTTATTGGTGGCCTGTTTTGCTGGTGTTTTAATCAATGTTTATTGTGACTCTTGGATAATCTGTCATGTACATGATGTCACAGTGCAGAATTCCAGTTCGATGGAAAATTACTCTCTCCTCTCCCAGACCACATAAGTGGAAATATCCCGGTTCAGCTTGTACGTTCGTATGTTACTGGATTTTTCATGTAAATTTGGAATGAGACCTAAGCCAAGAGAAAGACATACATACAATCAGTGCATGGGGACCATAAGCTAGTGTGATAGAATAATGAGGTGGTAACATCCCCATATCTTGAAAATGAAATGGGACACTGGCAATGCAGGCTAAAAGAGGCAAGGCCATTTTGTAATTTCTGTGGTGTGGCAAGGCGGGAAGTCAGGACCCAATGGGTAAAGTAGCAGACAAAGCAGAGACAGAAGGACACAAAAGGCAAGGCTCAATTTCTATCATTGCCATCAAGAATGAGTGAGCAGTGTTGGCTTTAACCAAGGATTGGGGCAAGACACATGTGGGCACAAAAGGAACAGAGTCAAACACCACACCCTTTTTACTGCAGTGGGAACCAGTAGCCTAAATGTTTCTGAATGTCCTTGCCTGCAAAAGACAACTTTCACTGTCTGGGAGGGCATTTTGGGGACAATTTCATATTCCTCTAACTGATTCATTGGACGACTTTAGGTGAGTAGCGTATTTTCTCTGAGTATTTGTTTCTTCATCTGCAAATGGGTCCCTTCCAATGACAATATTCTATTTCTTTTCCAGTGTAAAAAGGAGCCCGGGTGTTAGCTGAAGAAGCAGTTAATCATTATACTTTTTTCTTTTTTTCTGCTTTGGGCAGGATCATAACTGTACGGCTTACCTTAATGAATATACTGAAATATTCAAGATGTATAGCAACAGTACTAGCAATGCTGCAACTGCCTGCAATGATACTGATTTGGCATATCGGTACACCCTCTATGCAACCACCTACATCCTGATATTCATCCCTGGTCTTCTGGCCAACACCACAGCCCTGTGGGTTCTGTGCCGCTTTATCAGCAAGAAAAACAAAGCCATCATCTTCATGATCAACCTCTCTATGGCTGACCTTGCTCATGTGCTTTCCTTACCCCTCCGGATTTACTACTACATCAGCCACCAGTGGCCCCTCCAGAGGACCTTTTGCCTGCTGTGCTTCTACCTGAAGTATCTGAACATGTACGCTAGCATCTGCTTCCTCACCTGCATCAGCCTTCAGAGGTGCTTCTTCCTCCTGAAGCCCTTCCGGGCCAGAGACTGGAAGCGTAGGTACGATGTGGGCATCAGTGCTGCCATCTGGGTCGTTGTGGGCACTGCCTGCTTGCCATTTCCCATCATGAGAAACACAGACTTAGTCAACAGCACTGACTCCTGCTTTGCTGATCTTGGATACAAGCCCATGAATCCTGTGGCTTTGGTTGGAATGATTGTAGTTGCTGAGCTGGCAGGATTTGTGATCCCCGTTGTCATCATTGCATGGTGTACCTGGAAAACAACAGTGTTCTTGACACAGCCCACAAAGGCTTTCCAGGGAATCAGCGAGAAGCAAAAAGCACTGCGGATGGTTTTCATGTGTGCTGCAGTCTTCTTCGTATGCTTCACCCCCTATCACATTAACTTTATTTTTTACACCATGGCAAAGGAAACCATCATTAGCAATTGTTCCATTGTCAGAAGCACACTGTATTTTCATCCTTTTTGCCTATGCCTTGCAAGTCTCTCCTGCCTTTTGGATCCAATTCTGTATTACTTTATGGCCTCAGAATTTCGTGACCAACTGTCACTTCATGGCAGCTCTCTGACCAGATCCCGCCTCATGAGCAGGGAGAGTGGTTCATCAATGGTTGGCTAAAAGTGGAATAATTTTTAAATCGTGACTTGATTTAACTGTTTCCTTTCCTTTTCTTTTCTTTTCTCTTCTCTTCTCTTCTTTTTTCTTTCCTTCTCTCTCCCTGTCTCTCTGTTTCTCTGTCTCCCTCCCTCCCTCTCTCCTCTTCCCATCCTTTCCCTTCCCTTCCCTTCCTTTCCCTTCCTTTTCCTTCCCTTCCCTTCCCTTCCTTTCCCTTCCTTTTCCTTCTCTGTCTCCCTCCCTCCCTCCCTTCCCTTCCCTTCCCTTCCCTTCCTTTCCCTTCCTTTTCCTTCTCTGTCTCCCTCCCTCCCTTTCCTTCCCTTCCCTTCCTTTCCCTTCCTTTTCCTTCCCTTCCCTTCCCTTCCTTTCCCTTCCTTTTCCTTCTCTGTCTCCCTCCCTCCCTCCCTTCCCTTTCCTTCCTTTCCCTTCCCTTCCCTTCCCATCCTTTCCCTCCCTTCCCTTCCCTTCCCTTCCCTTCCCTTCCTTTCCCTTCCTTTTCCTTCCCTTCCCTTCCCTTCTTTTTTTGCAAAGGCTAAAAGACTACCAAACAATTTCTTTAACTGAACTTTGGTAACGACAGAAATTAATGGAATAGTTGTGGTCATAGGGGTGTGATGGTGAAGGCAGATTGTGAAAAATGTGGGTGAAAGAAGGAAAATTGGATTTGCCTCTTTCCTCTTTGAAATTTAAGGCACTTTCAAGTTTTTACAGATGTCTTCAACCAAAGGGAAATGACACATTTTATCTGAAATGTTTCTTCGGTGAATATGATGTTGCTAATAAGATACAATAAATGAATCTTTTCCATATGTAAAAGTAAATCTTTTCGTATGAAGACATTTATTTGTGAATGAGAGTACAAATATGCTGTCTAAGAGATAAATGCACAAGCACGTGGGAGTGCAGAATGAGGCCATGTGTGGGTAAATTTCAGGACTACAAACCTATTTGATGAAAGGGCATGGGGATTTATTCATTCACCGAAAATGTCTTGGATGCTTACTGTATTCTGGTTTGACACTTTCTTAGGTACTTTCCATATAGCATCTCATCAGGCCCTTCTAATAAACTTGTGGAATTTTTCCAAAGTAAATAAATAAATGGAACTTCAGGGAGGTGAAGCGACTTGGCTGGAGGATAAACAGTGGTGAGTCGAAGTTTATCCTGTATACACCACATATGTTTAAATCATTCACGCCACTGTGTTCCTACTTTTACTAGGTCAGTACTAACTTTGGCTTGAATGGTGATGACGCAGACGAGACCTAAGACACATGAGACCAAAACCATTTTGACAGAATTTACCTGAGATTATCTGAAAAGCCTGTGGGTTTTAAGGGTAAAGTGTCAGGCTTTAGGCTGCAAGGTATCAAGTGATAAATAAATGTCATTCTAATACTATCTTGATCTGCAGGGTTCTGATGATTAGGGATATAGGAAACCTAAATAGTTTATTTCCCCCAGAATATATTTTAAGGCTTAATGTAGGTCATATAGATCCCACAAACAAATTAAAGAAAGCAAGCTGTAAAGCTGAGAGGTGAGCTTTTTGCGAACTTAAACCAAAAATTGTGAAGGTTGCCCAACCTGTTTTTTTCTGAAATAATTTTATACAAATCTCTGAATGAATATCTGTCTATCAAGAAATTTCTCTGTGAAAAGAACTCACAGAATTGCACTAGAAAGAGAAAACATTCTTACATCATGAATGAATGGGAGAAAATGGTGTGTCATCCTTCTGGAAAGCTTCTCTTCAGTTTTCTGGAAGCTGTAGCTATTGTTTTAGATGTAAGATTTAAATACAAGCAATCCTCAGTTTCTCAGGTGGGCATTAATGAAGCTCAATGCATCATTCTAACCTTTTATGCTTGCAATTTAAATAGCATGTCAGAGATTTGGTGTGCAAAGAAGTGGTATTCCTCAGAATATCCATTTGAACAGACTGGGTATGGGAGAGGATGAAGGGATAAATAAAGGAGGAATTAAAAAATTAAATAAAGAACAAGGTTTCTAGGGAGAAAGTCCTGTAATTACAAAGTAGTGAAACTGCTTGCAGAATGGCAGCATTGTCAGAATGAATGTTATAAACAGCCCCACTCTAAACCCATTTGGAACTAAACATCCTGCTATGTCTGGAGAAAAGAAACCTCAATTCTGAAAAGCCATGCTTTATATTCCATCTTTCAACTTATTGACAAAAGATAGTATGTCAAGCACAGGATTTGTGGATTAGTGGTGAAATGAAGTTATTTGCTTTTCATTGAGCCACCATTAAAGTGGAATCTTTGGGCTTTTTCTGACATATGATTCCCTATTGTAGTGGGAAAATAATAACATCAAAACAAGAAATAATTAGTTCTTGGGTTTGAAAGGCTAGGATGCCTTATACAGCATGGGGAAAAGGTAAATTTATGGTTGTTCATATGGAAAAATAATGCAATAATAAATGAATAATACTACTACTATGAACATACTTTTGCTCCAACTTAAAATGCTATTGGAAAAAGTCACAGTGCTTCATATTGTGAGATAATAGTCCAAGAAATCAGTGACATTGGTTGAAGGTATTTCCGTGAGCAACAATGTGAAGTTATCTCTATGCTTATTACAGGGACAAGATGCAAGACAAAAGGGTATAGTAACGTAGATCATTGAATCAGCTTTTCAAAACGTCACCAAACAGCCCAGCATCACTCCGAAATCCCTGCAAAGCACCTCTCCAAATCCACTTAGAAACCATTCAGAATCTCATATTTGTGGTGACTCTATGCACCTGATCATTTGGGTTAAAAAACAAAAAGAGAGACACAAGGGCTTTGAGGCCTATGATAACTTTGTATAACAATCTGTATAAACTTAAATGCAGTTTATGTGTCATTAGTTATGCTGTTTACCTTTAGAAAGCTTTAAATTCTAGCATAGGTTTAGCTATAACAGTTATCATAGATGAAGTAAATTATGCTTAAGGAGTATGTGGTTATTTCCATAAGATATTAATCGTAGTGCTGTTGTGTGAAAATTTAACTCCCTTATTATAAAATTGCTTTTATCAGAAAAATCAGTTTCAAGCCCTGGCTAGTGGCTCAGTGGATTGAGCACCACCTGCAAACCCAAGGGTCGTGGGTTCCATTCCCAGTCAGGGCACATAACCAGGTCACAAGCCAGGTTACTGTGGCAGGCACATGTGAGGCAGCCATTCTTTCTCTCTTTTTTCCTCCCTCCCGTCCCCTCTGTCTAAAAATAATGAATAAAATCTTTTAAAAATCCCTTTAAAAAAAAAAAGAAAATCAGTTTCTCCTATCATTTTTTACATATTTTCCAGAATTATAACCCACCATAAAAGTCAGGTTACTGCTTAAACCACATTCCTCTTTTAAGTAGTAGGTACTTTGATTATTATATTCATTATTTTAGCCAATACTCTAATATGAAATTACATGTAAAAGTATGTGTTAAGACTTTTAAAGAATTAGTTCATCTCCCAAAGTATTAACTTTACTAGCAATGAATAATAAAGGTACTTTGCCTCCCTGATGTTGTCATGATTAATGAAAATTTTGTTTTTGGAACAAATGATTGTTTTCATTTTTCATATATTTGTTTAGGTAAAATTTCAGAATGGAATTTGTAATATACAGACAGAATTGATAGAGCAGGGGGAGAACTATTGGTTTACAGAAGCTGATTTTCAAATTAGCTAGTAAAGTAAAAGAAGAGAATCAAAATTTCAGGAGCTGTTAGCATAGACTAGCAGACTTTCTGATCTTCTGGAGTTGGGGGAATATTTTCATGAGCTGAGAAATTGCCTCTGAACTGGGTGTTGGATGATGGAAAAGTTTTCAAGTTGTTGCTAAGTGTAGAGAAAGAGTAAGCATTATTATTGGAAGCCCTCTTGAGGGAAGGGTGGAAAGAAAAAAAGCAGGAAGTTGACCAAAATGAAATACATTCCCCTATAAATACACAGGCAAGCAGTAATCAATGAAGCTGTAAAATTTAGAGGTATATGGTTCCTGTTCAAGATGGTGATGTAAGAATATTCTGAACTCACCTTCTCCCATGGACATATTGAACCTACAGCTCTGTATGGAACAACCTACTTCGGTGGGAACCTCCCCCCACTAAAACTTGGTGGAGCAAGCCCTTCACATCATGAAGCCTGGTATGAAAGGATTAGCTGTTGTCTCATCACAAACCCCACCTCTGGGTGAGGCAACCCACAATGGGAAGGGAACTCAAAACTCAGAGTTTCAATTTGAAACTCAGAATGTTTTTATACTGCATTGGGCACCCAGTCACTGAAAACTGGCAGTTGAGAGAGACAAGCCCCTGAAAGTATGGCTTTGAAGAGCAGCGGGCTCATGCCCCACACACCTGGATGGCTGTGGCAAACTGTGAAACAGGTCTTAAAGGGTTCATGTGCTGACTTGTCTGTTTCAGAGCCCAGCACCGAAGCAACGGTTTGAAGAGCACCTACGTGTTCTGTGGAAAAGACTCATTGGCTAATTTTAAAGCATTGGTCTAAGGACAGGGGCCTGCAGGGACAGTCTCCAGAGGCTAGTGAGTGTGAACCTACTACTCTCCTGTCCTGCTGAAGTCAGTGGGCCCCATTGTATTTTCCCCTTTCTCTTTTTCCTTCACTTATTTCTTCATTTCTTTTTCAACCTGTTCTTTATCTTCTGAAAGAGGTTCGATACATGTCTGCTGCCTGTATGCTTATTTAATTTATTAATTTTTAAAAAGGATTTTATTCATTATTTTCAGAGAGAAGGGCAGGGAGGGAGTAAGAAAGGGAGAGAAGCACCCATGTATGGTTGCCTTTCACCTGCCTCCAGCTGGAGACCTGGCTGGAGACCTGGCTTGCAACCTGGTTATGGGCACTGGCTGGGAATCGAACCAGCAGTCCTTGGATTCACAGGCTGGTGCCACTGAACCACCCCAGCCAGGGCGCCTGCATTTTTATACCTGGTGACCCACTTTTTGAGGCTGTCACACAGAGCATGTCCTTTGATTGCCTTACTCTGGCAGCCAGGGAGGCTTGTGTCCCTGGGCCCCAGGAAACTGGAGCAGAGAGGCAGTTCTTGACAGACTACCATTCCCAGGGCACTATCTAACTAGCAGACTGAAACATGCTCCTGATCTTTCTGAGAAAGAGCTGTCTTTGCTTGGGCAGGAGCTTTGACCCGAGGAGCCTATGTATGTGTGGGGGGTACTCTTTGGGAATGGAGGCCAGTGAATGCAATTGCTATGCTGTTCCCTGCCTAGGTCCAGCTCACCAGTACCCTACAGAAAGGAGCTTACGCCCTTCTCTGGTACTCTTGTTAATGGGAGAAGCTGGGTTCTTCTTGCCAACTGTTAAAGAATTACAGGCCAGCCCTTCAGTGGGCAGGGGGAAGGGGATTGGGGGTAGAGGGGAGGAAGAGGCAAGGAAGGGGAGCAGTTTAGACAAGAACCTGGTATGAAGGAACCATGGACATGGACAACAGGTGGGATTGACCTTGAGGGGGAGTGAGTGGGTGGGGAAGAGGACAGAGGGGAGCAAAAAGGGGATGGATGTAACACAACAACAATAAAATTAAATTAAAAAAATTAAAAAAATGAATTACAGGCCAGCAAGTCTGTTAGCATGTAAGTAGGGTTTATTAGTGGTGCATTCTCATGGAAGAGAGTGGGCCTTGTTGGGGTGGGGGTGAAAGGCACAGGTTCAGGGCACCACAAGGGTGGCAAGAGCTCCAGGTCTTTGTCCTGAGGACTGAATATAGTTGGGGGGATGGGGGTGAGGGAGTTACATTTTGATTGGCAGGTAAAGATGGTCCCAGCTTTCCCGGGAGGAGTGGTGGGGGTGTAACTAGCAGAACATAGGTATGTGTTGAGGTCTGTTAGCCTGAATCCTTATCTTGTTCCAGACTCCATTAGTTCATCTTGTTGTAAAACACATAAGTGAAGGGAGGCTGTTAATTAAAGTTGGGGTAATTACCCGAAGTTATTTATGGGCTCTTTCAGGAAAGCACTAGGAACTCCCTTGTAAAACAGATAGTGACCAGAGGCTGGCAGTGAACCAATGTTGTTTTCTATGCTTCTTCCTTTGGGTGCTGTGGACCCCCCTCCACTTCCCCCTCCCAGGCCTTGGGATGAATAACAGTTTCAAAGGCTTTCTTTCCCAGATAGTGGAAACGGTAGGTAGAATTTCAAGGACTGCCCTCTTCCATGCCAGCATAGTGTTTCTTTGCGATACTGGGAACACCTGGAGATAGTATCCGATCAGGCTCAGGACTGCTGAGTTAGTGGGTGAGGCATATCTCTCTCCTTCTCCCTGCCTTGATTTGCTATCTATCCTACCTAAGTGCCAAAAGGCATTTCCCGGCAACC
This sequence comes from Noctilio leporinus, assembly GCA_004026585.1. Lineage (NCBI taxonomy): Eukaryota > Metazoa > Chordata > Mammalia > Chiroptera > Noctilionidae > Noctilio > Noctilio leporinus. The sequence goes on along the minus strand of PVIW01001898.1, from coordinate 80,250 downwards.
AGGAGACGAGGTGCTGGACGGCGGCCACAGCAGCGCAGTCTATCCTTCCTGTGCTACCTCCTGCCTCACTCTGATTTTTGCAGCTCTTGCCAGAGGACACCTTTAACATGGGCTATATTGGCCAGTGGGGCTTCCACTCATGGGTCCTACGGGACAATAATTAATGGAGAAATAACAGTTAAACAGCTACCACATCCAGGGTATAGCAAAAGGGAACAGACCCAGGAGCTCAGTCTTTCTGTGAATGTGGCCTAATGTGCTTATCACCATAGCTGTAGCCTGACAGGCAGGATTCTAATTAAACAGAAAACTAAAGGTTGTTAAGCTTTACTGACACCTCCGAGGGTGGGCACTATCTTAGTGCCATCCCTCTGCCAGATTCCAGAGCACCACCATCTTTCAGAGGGGAGCACTCATCTGTCGCTGATGCCCCAGTTTTTATTCCTGGTACATGGTTTTTTTGTGGCTGATGCCCAGAGTTTACAACTTGACCACCTGGCTCTGAAGGACAGGATAGCACTTATTTCTGGGTCCAATGGGACTGTGACAATTGAAGAAACAGTTCTTGGAAAGTGACCCATTCCCTCCACACTGAACAGATGATAGCCTAAAATCCATACCCAGCCTTTCGGTAATAGAGATCTACTTATTTATCCTGGAGCTTAAGACTTAGGGGCTCCAGCTTTGCCATGCATCTAGGGACTATAAACATGCTCTCAGGGCCTATAAACTAGAAGAATGCCATCCCTGTCTTCTCCCTCTGCCTTACTGATCACCCAGACGGGAGTTTATATATTTATCTGGAGCCCCAGTATTTGCAATTGCCACCTGGAGGGTACCTCCACAAAACCTAGCTGTGGTGGCCAGTGGAGTTTATGTTTTCAACTCCACGGGCCTCTATATATTTGCCTTCTTTTAAGAACTGTTGCCTGACACTCTGGTCTCCAATCAGCCTGAATCTAGCTGCTGATGAGTTCCTTCCCTTTGGGACACTAGTCTTGGAATACCATTAACTACCAGAAGCTGTTAAAAATAAAATGGCCCTGGCTGGTGGCACAGTGGATAAGGTGCTGGCCTGCGAACTCAAGGACTGCTGGTTCGATTCCTCAGCCAGGGCACATAACCAGGGTGCAAGCCAGGTTTCCAACCAGGTCCATGGCTAGAGGCAGGTGAAAGGCAACCATCCATTGATGTCCCTCTCCCTCTCTGCCGCTCCCTCTTCTCCTCTCGCTGAAAAGTAATAAAATCTTAAAATTAATAAATAAGTAAATGAAACAAAGTACTTCCCATTAGACTATCACAAAGGTTTCACAGGCAACCAAGAAAGAGCTAATACAGGGTTAAATGGTTAAGGGTCATCTCCAACACAAAGCCAAGCCTTCAAGACTGTGAGAGGTGGCTAGGCTATTTCATCTAATGCCTGGAAAAAAGAGGCAAGCAAAATTAAGAAACAAAGAAACACATGACAAATAAAACAACAATATAAAAGCTTAGAAAGAACTTAAATAAAATGGAAGTAAGTAATTTAGCTGATAAAAATATTAAAGTAATGGTCATAAAGATGCCCTTTGAACTCAGAAAAAAATTAAGTGAATACAGTGAAAACTTCAAAGAAACAACAAAGAAATAGAAAATATAAAAAGTATCAAACAGAAGTTACAGAGCTGAAGAATACAATAACTAAAGTGAAAAACATATGGTAAAGGAGTTCAATAATAAACAAGATGAACCCGAAGAATGGACTAGTTAACTCATAGATAGGGGAAGAACTACCACCTAATCAGAGCAACAAAAAGAAAAAGATTGAAAGTAAGTGAAAATAGCTTATGGGATTTATGAAACAAAACCACACAGGCTAACATTCATGTTATAGGAACCCCAGAAAGACAAAAGAGAAAGAAGGGCAGAAAACTTATTTGAATAAATGATGACTAAAAACTTCCCTAACCTGAGGAAAGAAATAGACATACAGATCCAGGATACCCAGAGTGTTCCAAAACAAATGAACCCAAACAGACTCACACCAAGACACATTACAATGAAAGCGTTAAAATTTAAACATGAGAAAATGTGAAAACAAGCAATATAAAATCACTTTGTATGTACAAGGAAACCCCTTAACACTATGAGCAGATTTTTTCAGCAGAAACTTTGCAGTCCAGGAGGGAGTGGCGCAGTATAGTCAAAGTGCTGAAAGAAAAAAATTTCAACCAGGAATAGCCTGCCTGGCAAACTTAAAGGAGAAATAAAGAGTTTTTCAGAGAAAGAAAACCTAAAATAAGAAGTAGAAAAATAACTATTGCAATTAGTTGAAGGATCCACATGATAAAAAGATGCAAAATGTGACATCAAAAATATAAGATGTAGGGGAAAGAATACAAATGTATAGCTTTAGAATGCATTTAAACTTAACTTATACACTTTATACTGTTTTATTTTTTATTGAATATATCAGAGTGATACACATAGGTTATCAAAATTATATGAGTTTCAGGTCTACAATTCTATAACACATCATCAGTAGTACATGGTATTGTGTGTTCACCACCTCAAGTCAAGTCTGTTCATCACCATTTTTCCCCTCTTTACCTTCCTCCACCTCCCCTTACTCTCCTCCCCCAGAAATCACCACACCATTGTCCAAAATACACTGTTTTCTTGATAAATATAAGTTGTTACATGTAAGCTCATGATAACCACAAAACAAAAACATGTAGTCATTATACAAGAGATGAAGAGGAAGGAATCTAAGCATACCCCTTAAGAAAGTAATTAAACCATAAAGGAAGAAAGCTGCAGAAGAATAAAGGAATAGAGAAACTCCAAAATGGTTGGAAAACAATGAACAATATGGCAAGAAATACCTACCTATCTGGAATTACTAGAATTGGTGTGTCTCAGTGGATTGAGAACAGGTCTGCAAACCAAAGAGTCACTGGTTCAAGTCCTGGTCAGGGCACATGCTTGGGTTGTGGGCCAGGTCCCCAGTTGGGAGCATGTGAGAGGCAGGCACATATTGATGTTTCTCTCCCTCCCTTTCTCCCCCTCTTCCCTCTCTAAAAATAAATAAATAAAAGCTTTAAAAAACGAATTACTTTAATTGTAAATAGACTAATCTCTCCTATCAAAACATATACAGTGATTAAATGGATTATAAAAAGCACCCATCTATATATTACATATAAGAAACTCCCTTTAGACATAAGGAGACATGCAGATAGAAATGAACTGGGGTAGTTCTGTTTATGTCAGACAAATAACTTTAAGGCAAAAACTATAGTAAAAAACAAAAAAGGGCATTATATAGTGTTAAAGAAATCAATCCAATAATAAGTCATAATATAGTATGTAAATATTTTTGTACTCTATTTAGGAGTACCTAAATATACAAAACAAATAGTAACCAAAGTAAATGAAAAAATAGTGTTATAGTAATAGTAGGGGACTTGAATACCTTACTTATATCTATCTATGAATAGTTCATACTGACATAAAATTAATAAGGAAACATTGTCCTTAAACAGCACTTAAAAGCACAAGGATATGTACACACAACATTTCATTCAAAAGAAACATAATAATGTATTCTTCATTTTTCTTCATGCGCTTGGGGTGTTCTCCAAGATAAATCATATTAGGCCAAGAAATAAAGTCCTAACAATATTTAAAATTAAAATAATATCAAGCATTTTTTCTGACAACAATAGTATAAAACTAGAAATTAATTAAAAGAAGAAAACTAAAAAAAGTTCACAAGTGTGTAAATAATTTAAAACATACTAATGGGCCCTAGCCAGATAGCTCAGTTGGTTTGAGAGTCATCATCCTGATATGCCAACATTGTAGATTCGATCCCTGGTAAGGGCACATACAATAATGTATCAATGAAACTCTCCCATTTTAAAAATGAAACTAGACCATACGTAAGAATAAACTCAAACAGGATAAAAATTTAAACGTAAGTTTTGAAACCATAAAAATCCTTGAAGAAAGCATAAGCAGTAAAATGTCAGATATCTCTTGTAGCAATATTTTTTCTGATGTGTCTCCTAGGGCAAGATAAACAAAGGAAAAAAATAAACAAATGGGACTACATTGAAATAAAAACTGCACAACAAAACAAACCATCACAAAAATGGAAAGGAAACCCACTGCATGAGAAAACATATTCACCAATGATACATCTGATAAGGAGTTATTTTCTAAAATTTACAAAGATGTATATATAATTCAACACCAGCAAGTCAAATATCCAATTTAAAAATGGGCAAAGAACTTGAATAGATACTTCTCCAAAGAGGACTTACGGATGACCTATAGACATGAAAAGATGCTCAAAGTCACAAATCTTGTCAGCGAGATGCAAATTAAAATAACTATAAGGTATCATTTCATACCTGAAATGGCACTGTCTCTTGACCCAGAGATTCCACTTCTGAGAATATAGCTGAAGGAACCTGAAACATTGATTCTAAAGAATATACGCACCCCATTGTTCAGTGCAGCATTATTTACAATAGCAAAGATTTGGAAGCAGCCCTGGTATCCATCAGAAGATGAATGGACATAAAAGCTGTGGTCCATTTACACAATGGAATATTATTTGGTTGTAAAAAATAAGGAAATCTCATCTTTTGGAACAGCATGGCTGGACTTGGAGAGTAATATGCTAAGTGAAAGAAGCCAGTCAGAGAAATACAAATACCATATAATTTCAGTTATATATGAAATCCAATGGGAAAAATGAACAAACAAAATAGAAACTGACTTATAGATACAGAGAACAGACTGACAGCAGTCAGAGAGGAGGAGGGTTGGGGGTTGAATGAAAAAGGTTATGGGATTAAACAAACAAACAAACAAAAATACCCCTTCTAGATATAAACAGTATTGTGATTACCAGAGGGAAATGGAGGTGGGGAGAGGTAAAAGAGAGTAAAGGGCAGATAAACAGTGAAGGAAGAAAATTTGACTTTTGCTGATGAACACACAAAACAATACGCAGATGATGTGTTGTAGAATTGTATAACCGAAATCTACAGAATTTTATTAACCAATGTTACCCCAATACATTCAATACAAATTGTTTTAAATTTAATTTTATTATTGTTGTATTATATCCATCCTCTTTTCCTCCCCTCTGTCCCCTTCCCCCACCCACTCCCCCCATCCTGATCAATAAGATTTTTAAATAAAATATGTGAATTCCTCTGCAAGATATGAAGCAGGGGGAAGTCATGGTAAAGAACAAAACACTTGGAGAGAAAATGGGGAGTAATAAAAAACAATGTTTAATGTTCTCTGTTTTAAAATGACCAGCATTTAAAAGATATTACATTTTAAAGATATTACAACTTATTTTGATTTCATTTTAAAACAAAAGATAAAACTCCAACAGTTAAGCTTAGTTTTTATAGTTGAAGGTTTCAGAATAAACTGAGAAAACTGGTAATACATGGCAAATTGAAGTCATATACTTTGTTCCTGATTGAAGTGTACAACTCATGGAAACTCTGAATTTATCAAAGCCAAAATTTCAATTTTCTTTGCCCACAATATCCTCTAAGGGGAATGCTTTCCTAAACAACTGAATGATGCTGACGAACAGTTCTACTTCTCATTAGAGGTAAACGATTTTTTTGTTTTGTTTTGTTTTACTCAATAAACTACGTTATTTCCTCTTGTAGCTGTACAAGCCTGCAGTTCTCTACCGGATATCTGGGTAGAAAAGGGTAAGGTTCTTTCTTGGCTTTCTCTTCATACATTAAAAAACAGAACTTAAAAATCTCTCTGAATTGAAAACGACAATGTGAGTTTCTGCTGCCTCCACTGAAAATATAATCCTGAATCTGCCAATATCTTACTTTTTAAAGGATGTATTGTTAAGAAGAATGGAGACTACAGTGAGGTAATATCTATTTATAAGTTTAAATGGTTAAAATGTTCACTGAAACTGCTGCATGCTTTGTATAAGGAAACGTGGCTGTCTAGAGGGAAAGCTCCTTTCTCTACAATTTAATACGAAATTGACATAAACCAGGAATCCAGTTTTAAATTAAACATCGCTCCTACCAGATTGATGTTAAAATTAGGATAGAGGTTGATTAAATAGGTTTCTGTTAGTGTGAGCAATGGAGGGGGGGGAGGAATTAAAAATTTAAATCCACGGTTTTGTTAACCAAATTAAGCAGTATTCAAATGGTAAATACATTTAAATGCCTAAATCTTTTCATAAGCTGAGACTTGACATGTTTTCTTTGATTGGGACATTTTCCATGCGTGCATTCTGGGGTGGGACTGAGAGCTTCAAATAGCACAAAAGGATTTTATCAAACCCAAGAATCTAGCACAGCTGTCAAATCTCAGAGGGGCAGATTCTCAATTTATGATAAACATTTCTTTGGATGTAGTCTTAATTTGAGAACATGGGAAATATTTTAAGAAGTGGATCCAAGAGCTGTGCTGTCTTTGTTAGAAGGAATTTCTTCCATTTTCCTTACTTGAAACAATAAAATCGCTGTTGCCTTTTTAAAAAGTCTGCTAATTTCACACTTGGAGTTTGATTATTCACTACGCAAGGTTAGAGTACGTAAAAATTATATACATCCTAGAGAAATCGGTGCAAGTCACCCAAGATATCAGTGAGATCTTTTCATATTAACATCTTCAGTGTATTTTGTATAGATTGAATCTCCCCAGATTAAACAGTTGGAGATACTACATTCCTGTTCAGTAAAAGATGACTCCATAATGATTTTTACAGTGAAATGTAAGGATAAAGACTGTATTGTACAACCAGATTTATTTTTTCCAAAAACAAAATGTAACTAACAGCTGTAGACTGCATGAGCATGACTCACAGGATGGCACTAACTGCATATTATGGTTTCCAAGTGGCACCATAATGTTGGATATTGAAAGCAGCTTTGCTTAATCTTTTTGACCACAAGTATAGGTGGGGCTTTTCCTCCATGGAAGCACTTCCAAAGTGGCTAAGACGTGGGACAGTGGATGAAACCCAGGCAGGCAAGGCAGCTGCAAGGTTTTGGGAACCTCCAGAAGAGCTGAGGTCAGCAGTTTTCCTTGGACTGCTCTTCCCCTTGAAATTGTGTTTTGGCAGGAATATGAAGAAAGGACCTCCTCAGCAGACTTGGAAACTCTGGACGAGTTTTTTTCCTCCCCAATCTGTTCCCCTTCCTTCAATCTCCTAGCAAGTTAACTGTGGAGGAGGCTGATTATTTAACCAGCTTCTGAGGGAGGAAATTAATCACCTCTGTATCCCTAAGATCAAAGGTTAGCCTAAAGCTGGTCGTTAGCAGGGACTAGGTATTTACTGAATTGTAGAGTCCTAGGGGGAGGGAGGGTTTGCTCTTGGCTGACTTGACTGAGGTCTTGCTTACTTGCAGCTGTGAATGTGAGTGTCCTGGATGACTAAGAAATTATTCACTACAGATTGAGCCAGTTTTTCACTTGGTCAAACTTATTGCTCAAGATTGGGAAATAATGCTTGTATATAATTTGGAGGGGGGAGTTGTTAAATGATAACATACTACTCGAGTTAGATTTACAAAGTGGCCACAGTTTAACGTTTTATTTTAAGACTTCGGGAGAAGGCACCCCTGACCTATATGTCTTCTAGATTTAACTGTGTGTCTGCCTCCAACCAGAAATGAAACTACTAGTAATCTTTTACCAGAACTTGCTTATGGGCTCTCTAAACGATTATTTTTTCAAACAATAAATGCTCCTGGGAGTGGTAAAGGCTGAGCTGAAGACAATTGAGCGAATGAGTTTGAGTTTGATTTATCAGCCAGCTGCTAGATTTTCTCAAACAAGAAAGGCTGACATTTCAGAAGGTACTAGGTTATTGAAAAGAATACAATGGGAGGAAAAGGGAAGACAATAAGGGTAATGGAAAGGGAAGTTGGCTGACTTCATACACCATGACTGCTTATTAACCAGAAGTGTATAATGCACATGTTCCATACTTAAGCAGCAGTTTCTGAACATAACTATGAACAGCCCACAGAGTGAGCGATGCCAATCATGGGGTTAACTTTTCTGGCTTTAGACTAGAGCAATGTTGCTGCATCTCTGCAGGCTACCGGGTTGGTTTGGATTTACCATCAAATTTCCTGAATGTCTTGCCTGAGAGTTGGCTTTGATGGGAGATTCAGTTCAATGGCTGCAGAATAAGCACTTTTGTTTAAACCAACCCCCTGCCCCCCCGCGGTGAGGCTTCTGGAGGGTTTTGTAATTGTATTTGCCAAAGCCAAGGAGCAATTTGTATGTCAAACAAAACCAAGGAGAAACCTATTTCTTAATTGTGGATCAACATTCATGAGAATGAATAGCATGGAAAGTCCAAATTTGGTAGGTCATGAGATGATTTTCTCCAAAGCATGTTATATATGAAAAAAACGAGGTCAGTTCTTTTTGATTGGCTTCCATATGCAGCTAGCCAATCATGTTTCAGCACATCTCAGGAGGAAATCCTTTTTAAAAACCTTTTTGTTTTGAAATATTTTTATATTCACAAGAAGTTGTAAAATAGTATACAGCATCTGTGTGTGGCCTTTCCCCAGCTTTCCCCAATGATAAAGTCTTTCAAAACTATAGCACATTACCACAAACACAAAACTGACATTGGTTTAACACTATTAACTAAACTGCAGACCTTATTTAGATTCTGACAAATTTTATATGCACTAATTTGTGTGTCTGTATAATTCAATGAAACTTGATAACCTGTATGTATTTGTGTAACCAGTATCAAAATCAAGATGCAAAATTATTCCATGACCCACCACACCACAAAAGAAATGCCTTTGCATTACATCTTTACTTCATAGTTCCTCCCACCTGTAACACACTGGCAAATACTGATATGTTGTTCTCCATTTCTACAATTCTGTTATTTTGATGATATTATGTAAACGTTACCTTTCCAGATTGGCTTACAAAAAAATTAATTTTCTTGCTGTTTTAAAATGTTTAAAAAATATTTTATTTATTAATTTTAGAGTGAGGGAAAGGAAGGAAGAAACAGAGGCAGAGAAACTTTAATGTATGAGAGAAGCATAGACCAGTCGCTTTTCACACGCCCCCAGCTAGGGACCTGGCCCGCATCCCAGGCCTGTGCCCTCACTAGGAATCAAACACGTGACCTTTTGGTTCCCAGGCCAGCACTCAATCCACTGAGCCACAGCAGCCAGGAATGTTTTAAAATTTTTATTTGTCTTTGATTTATACTGTTTTACTATAATGTTTCTTGGAGGAGCTCTTTTGGGTTTCAAATTGTAGGGTGACCTGTTAACTTCCTGAACTCTATTTTCAATTCTCTTCCCACATATGTGAAGCTCTGAGCCATCATTTCTTTAAACAAGCCTTCTGCAAAAGAGCAGAAAAACTACTCTCCTTCTGTGATCCCAATTTATGCATAGATTGTTTCTTTTAATGATATTCCATAATTCCAAAGGATTTTTACTCTTTTTATTTATTTATGTTTGTTCCCTTCTCAGGATGATTTCAACTGTTGTGTCTTATAGTTCACTATTTTTTTATTCTGATTGGTCGTGGTTGATGTTGAACCTCCCTACTGAATTCTTTAGTTTGGTCAATTCTTTAAATCTTGCATTGCTACTTCATTTTAAAATATTTTTGTTTAACTTCTATTGGCTAATTCATTTTTTAAAAATATTTTATTTATTATTTTCAGAGAGAGGGGTAGGGAAAGAGGCAGAGAGGAAGAGAGACATCCATGTATGGTTGCCTTTCACCTGCCTCCAGCTACAGGACCTGGCTGGAGACCTGGCTTGAAACCTGGTTATGTGCCCTGGCTGGGAATCGAACCAGCGACCTTTGGGTTCACAGGCCGGAACCTTAGCAACTGTGCCACCAGCCAGGGCCTAATGCATTAAAAAAAATTTCATATGGTTTTTTTTTTTATGTTCTCTTGTAGTTCACTGAATTTCGCTATGAGGATTATTCTCAATTATTTTTTACAAGTAGGCAGTTTCATAGATCTCCATTTCTTTACAGGCAGTCATTGATGTTTTAATTAGTTTCTTTTTGTGCTGTCCTATTTCATTGATTATCCATGATCTTTGAGGACATAGGTACCTCTTTGATTCTTTACAGACTGGATAGTGGGCTGCCTGGTAGTGTACATGGGTGGGCCTTGCTACTGGTGTTTTTGAGCCTGTAATTCTGGTTATTGGGTCAGCAAGTAGTTAGGCTTGGTGATTGGGTACATGGGAACCATTCCAGTGACTGGGCCTGGGGAATGGGGTATAGCAGGGTAGGCCTAGCTCTCCAGTCTGTAGTGATGAGCTTGAGCTGTGTGTCTGTGCAGGTGATCCTGGATCCTGGGTATACGGGAGTCGAAGGCTAGGGACCACTAGGGTGAACCCAGTGTCTGAGTACAGGGATGGGCTTATGGGGGATTATTGAGAGCCTAGGCTCCATGGGTTATGGGAGCTGACTGGTGCTGGGATGTAGTGGGAGCCTGGATTCCTGCCTCTGGTTTTATTTTGTTTGTCAGCTTACTTTCCTCCTTAGATTCCATATATGAGTGAGATCATATGGTATTGTCTCTCTGACTGATTTATTTTGCTTCTGCATTGTTGGTGGGAATGCAAATTGGTACATCCACTGTGAAAAACAATATGGAGTTTCCTCTAAAATTAAAAATGGTTCTCTTTTTTCACACATCCTCACCAGTACTTATTGTTTGTTGATTTATTGATGATGGCCATTATGGCAGGGGTGAGATGATATCTCACCGTGGCTTTAATTTGCATCTTATTGATGATTAGTGATGTTGAGCATCTTTTCATATGTCTATTGACCATCTGTATGTCTTCTTTGGATAAGTGTCTATTCAGTCCATTTGCCTATTTTTCAATTGGGTAGTTTGTCTTCCTGATGTTGAGTTGTGTAAGTTGTTTACATATTTTGGAAATTACCCCCTTATCATATGTATCATTGACAAATATGTTCAGCAATCCCATTTCTGGTAATCAGAAAAAAATATATGCTCCTCTATGTTTATAGCAACATTATTTCCAATATTTAAGATTTGGAAGTTGCCCAAGTGCTCATCAGCAGAGGAGTGGATAAAAAAGCTGTGGTACTTTCACATAGTGGAATTCTATGTGGCTGTGAAAATGGAGGAATCGTACTTTGTGACCCATTGCGACAACATGGATGGACCTGGAGAATATAATGCTAAGTGAAATAAGCCAGTTGGTGAAAGGCAATACCATATAGTCTCATACATGTAACATATAGACACAGACAGCAATGTGGTGATAGCCAGAGGGAAAGGGTGCAGGGAATAGGAGGCGGGCGAAGCGGGGTGGGTGGTAAATGGGGATGGAATGAAACTTTGCTTGGGTTGATGGGAGCATGATGCAGTGTGCAGGTGGTGTTTTATTGACTTATACACTTGAAACCTCTGTGGTTTTTCAAAACAATGTCACTCTAATAAATTCACTTTTTAAAAGCTAATGAAAAAAATCTTAAAACAAATGATCTTTTTGCTTGGTTTGAACTTAACTGCTTTTTGTTTGTTTGTTTGTTTTTGACAACAAAGGAGAACATTGAAATTCTTAGATGACACATTTACTTTTCTATAAAATGTGTTTCAGAAACATTGCTTATATAAACCATAAATCAGTGGTTGTTCTGAAAATTAATAATGATTTTTAAATTGAATCAGTTAAATATGAATGCTTCAGGTAAGTTTATTAGGTTTTTCTTAAAGGTCAATTGTGGTAGAAAAAAATGATTAAAACCTCAACTTTTCATTATAGCATTAAGAGAACTGCAGGTTTTTAAAAAAGAAATCTGTATTTTTTCTAAAATTTAAATACAATGGAATATTTTTATCTTAATCTTCTTTTGTTTTATTGTTTTTGTTCCATGTCGTCAACACAGGAGAAATAATGGAACGTAGATAAGTAGACCAGATTGTAGTGCACAGTTTTGAGAATTAGGTCACAAAGTTTTGTGTGCATTTCCTCATTTAGGGTAGAGAAGAATATATTAGTAGAAATTTATTTCTCACAGTTGTGGGGGCTGAGAAGTCTAAAATAAAGATGCATCAGATTTAAGTGTCTGGTAAAAGTCCATTTCCTGATTCATAGATAGTGATGTGCTCACTGGTGGAAGGGGCAAGGGAGCTTTCTGCAGTCTCATTTTTAGAAAGGAAAACATCCCAGTGAGGGTTATGCTTCAACACATAAATCTGAGAGGAACATAAATATTCAAACATTCAATCTGTAGCATTAATTAAATGATTCACAATATTTGTTAGGAGATAATACATGGTTTCTCAGATAACACACAACCTTTGCTGGCCTAAACAGTGCGTTAGGGGAGTGGTTTTCAACTTATGGTCCCTGGATCATATGGGACTTTTAGAAGTATAAATTCTTGGGCCCTAACTTAGACCTACTGAAGCAGAAACTGTGGGTGGGACAGCCCTCCAAACAGGGAGAACCATCATATTAAGGTGGGAATAATGAATTCTGTTTGGATTGATTTGTGACTAGGCAGAGGAAGTTACTTTGAGGTAGACCTTAATGAATCAGAATTTTGTATATCATCCTTCTTCCTGTAGCTGAAAAGAACTTGACGTATTTGACCAACCACTAGAAGTGACATTGCGGTGTTATGGGGAAGAGTATCAGGTTTGGAATTTCATGTAGAATGCCTTCCTGAAGGCATTTATATATCAAAAGCTTAGATATTCCACTTTCAAGAGCTTATTGAAAGGAAATAGTTTCTCAAATGTAAAAAGATGTGTGTACAAGAATGTTGATTGAGACATTGTTTCTAACAGTGAAAAAATGAGTATGAAGTTCAATGTGCTCTAGATAAATTATAGTACCTAATTCTGGTGGACTTCTAAGGATGCATTAAAATGATTACTTAGGTACCTATTATTGACAAGATACTACATAATTATGATCAAATACAAACTGATTATGAAATGTATGTGAATATTTAACAAGTTTAGTTAAAATATTTACACATGCATTTATTTATCTATAGGTTTAAAAAGAAAGTAGAGTTTTACCCACCAAAATGTTAGCAATGAAAATATTGGTGATAGATATGTATATATTTTGGTTTGCTGTACTTTTCAAGTGTGGAATTTTATTCCTTGTGTGAAAAAAGTAATGAAAATTTAAGAACAACCCAATCTAAGACTTTTAAGCAAATTTTGCACAATCTTATCTTTAGGGACTAGGAATACTCATTCTGTTTTTTTAAAACACTATTTGTCCCATAATATTTGGAAAGAACTAATTCTTCTTGTAACAGTTCACTGTCAAGGTTAGTATTCGAAATCTGGCATAGGTTTATTTCTGAAAGTTGTATTATTATTATATAATTACAAAAATATGGTTTTCATATTACAATTTCTTGGAAGAATAAAAATTGCTCTGTGGTTTTGCCAGTAATTTTCTATGTGAATTTGGAAAATTTAATTTCCCTGTTTTTGGCCTTAGTTTTCTCATCTGTAGAAAGTTGCAAGATCAGAAGATCTTGATGAACTTTAACAGCTCTAATATTCTAAGAATATGTAATAAATTAAAATATCAACCTCAGAGAACTATCTGAGAAAGTATGGAGGCTGAAAAGAAATCCCAACTCTTTATTTAAAATAACCCTTAAAGAATTCTTCAGTGGTTACACAGGAGATCGCTCGATACTTTTCTGCTTTAGTATGGCTTCTTCCTTAATTGAATTTTAAAACAAATTATGTGTTAAATATCAAGATATTTGAATGTTGGTATACTTATGACACCTGGTGGTCAAATCAAACATCACAGCTAAATTCTAATTCCCCAGACACTCATTCACTTCTTCTCAATGGGACTATGTTTAAGATGCTTACTGTCGGGGAAGGAAAGATGTTATAGTGAGTTTTTGGTATGTATGAGATTGCAATCTACTTAGGGCAACAGAGTAGACTCCCTGGAATTAGAAGTCAGGGAAGGCTTATTGGAAGATGTGAGTCTTGCCTTTCTTGAGGCTTTAGTTTCCCCATCTGTAAAACGGTGGTAATGTTTTATTGTTGCATGGGATTTTGCTGGGAGTGACTAACTGCCAGAGTGTGTCTACAGTACTAAGTACATAGCATCTTGCCCAAAGCAGGAACTCAGTGATTAACTGTTATTATAACAAAACCAAAGATAATCAGGGACAACTTCATGTATATTAACTATTCTCTAAACTTTATTTAAAAAATTCAAATTCAAGCTTATATAGTTTTTCTGTAGACTGTCTATACAGAACATGAGTTCAATTATTTTAATACAGTAGATAAACAAACCACAAAAGAGATATTTATAATCTGATAGACAAACTGGTCAATTCAGCAAAATGTTCAACTCAGTTAAAATAACATTAAAAGTTGTTTACTTAAATGAACTGATTGCTTGATTGCAATGAAGTGTTAGTTAGTAAAAACAGTTCATTTGAAAATCACACACAGCTAGTGTAAAAGCATCAAATAGGCTCTTTGGCATTATGTGAACTGTATGTGGGTTAACTGAATCTTTAAAGTTTTTAATTGGTTGTTTTTGGGGTAAGTAGGTACTTTCTGAGATCCTATGTTGCTTTCAGTTGTCAAGGTTGGGTCTGTCTCATTTTCCCTTTAATTACATGAAATGTGAAGTACACTGTCTTTGCAAGTAATAAAAAGTATAAGGAAACATTGAAACTTTACTTATTCTTTATTTTTTCTACAATAAGACACATAGTCATAGTTCCTAAAAATGTAAAAAGTTTTGGGTAGTTAAACTGGTACTTTCAAGGTTAAAATAAAGAGTACTATAGTGGCTTAATATTCTGATAATACAATATTCTGATAAACAACAAAAACAAAAATAAGAACAAGGAATGTGCTGTTTTTAGAAATGAATATCTTACATGAATAAAGGGAAGATGTGAGAGAGGACAGGATTGCTGTGTTTACATATTTGTAGTGTTTCATGTATAATAGGACTTTATTTGGCTTTGGTAGGTGGACCTAGGTTAAAATGAAAGGAATACATATTTTGACTCATTAGAGGAAAGAACTTTCTAACAACTACGATTGTTAAAAATAGATATTTCTCCAAAGAAGACATGGAGATGGCCAATGGACATGATACAAAAATGCAAATCAAAACCACAATGAGATACCACCTTACACCTGCCAGAATATCTATCATCAATAAATCAATAAATGACAACATTGGTGAGGATGTGGAGAATAGGGAACCCTTGTGGGTTTTAAGTTGGGGCAGCCAGTATTGGAAAATGTATGGTGGTTCCTAAAAATGTGGAGAAAATGGAACCCTTGTGCACTGTTCGTTGGCTTGTAAATTGGAGCAGCCATTATTAGAAAAAAGTATGGAGGTTCCTAAAACTATTAAAATATTAAAAATAGCAATTTTATTTCTGGATGTTTATCCAAAGAAAATGAAAACACTAATTCAAAAAATTATATGGACCTTGGTGTTTATTTTAACATTATTGACAGTAGCTAAGATAAGAAAGCAGCTTTGTTGTCTATTGATGTATATACACACACGTACACACATAAATACAATGGAATATACTCAGCCACAAAAAGAATGAAATCTTGCTATTTTCAACATTATGGATGGACCTAGAGGGTATTGTGCTAAGTGAAATAAGTCAGGTGGAAAGGGACAAATACCATATGATTTCACTATGTAGAATCTAGTGAACAAAATAAATAAACAAAATATAAATAGACTCATAGATACAGAGAACAGACTGATGGTTGCCAGATGGGAGGAGGATGGGGGGATATTGGGTGAAAAAGGTGACAGGATTAAGAAGCATGAATTGGTAGTGACAAAATAGTCATGGGAATGTAAAGTACAGCATAGGGAATAGAATGAATACTATTCTAATAACTATATGTAGTACCAGGACAGTAGTAGACTTATTAAGGTGCATAAATGTCTAATCACTATGTTGTACACCTGAAACTACTATAATATTGTATGTTAAGCATACTTTTAAATATTAAAAAAATGTAACTATCTACATTAATACATTTTCAAGGAACTTGCCCTGAGAGCTGAAGTAGAAATAGCTCCTTTTGTTGAATCTACCACAGGATACACTCTAGTACTTTCCATACTCTGGTAGTTTTTTTAATGGTTGCAAGGGTAGTCTCAATAATTTGAATTCTGAAGCTACTATAATTCTGTAAATAAACACAGATCATTAAAGTCACAAAAGCTTCTAGAATCTGTTGTGACTTATGAACAGAGTTCATTTTGCCCTCAGCTAAATTTTGAAAGGGGCAAAGGTAATGTGAATTTCAGCATCTTTTCCGGAGGTTTATATACTTGCCCCAGTAATTACTTAATCCCTGATAAAATTGAATTTAAAAATGGATTAAGTTTTCTTTTGCTCAGAGTTGATGATCAGGAAATCAGGTAGATTTCAAAGTTACAACTGTATAAATTCACAATATACTGCTAGAAAGTTGAAATGTGGAATTCTGCAAGTGCCTTGGAATGTATGTTTGGGGGCTGTGTTTCGGTGGGATTTTGTTTGTTGTTATCTCTACAAGTTGGATTATTCCCTTGACTGCAAAAGTGAAAACCTGACTGAGGTTATGGCTAAAACAGTGGTATTTTTGAGTCCTGAAAATAATTTCCCAAAGTATTGTTATTCATTTGTAGATTGTCATGATATTTTCTGTTTACATAGAAAAGGCACTACGAGTTTATGAAAGTTCTCACTTGCGTACTCCTTTAGTAGGAAGCAAATATAAATTTATTTCCAAATATGCATTGACATGCCCTTGATACTACTTTTACTCTGTTTTGTGCAGAAATCATCACTCTCATGCTTTTCTTAAGAAAGGAACATATATCCTCAAGATGAGAAGTAGCACCAACAGTACAAGAGCAAAGTGCACTGATCTTCAAATGCCCTTTCAGTACACCCTCTATGCAAC
The DNA here is from genome assembly GCA_004026585.1 of Noctilio leporinus. NCBI lineage: Eukaryota > Metazoa > Chordata > Mammalia > Chiroptera > Noctilionidae > Noctilio > Noctilio leporinus. The sequence goes on along the minus strand of PVIW01001898.1, from coordinate 63,248 downwards.
CACCTACATCCTGATATTCATCCCTGGTCTTCTGGCCAACACCGCAGCCCTGTGGGTTCTGTGCCGCTTTATCAGCAAGAAAAACAAAGCCATCATCTTCATGATCAACCTCTCTGTGGCTGACCTTGCTCATGTACTTTCCTTACCCCTCCGGATTTACTACTACATCAGCCACCAGTGGCCCTTCCAGAGGACCCTTTGCCTGCTGTGCTTCTACCTGAAGTATCTGAACATGTACGCTAGCATCTGCTTCCTCACCTGCATCAGCCTTCAGAGGTGCTTCTTCCTCCTGAAGCCCTTCCGGGCCAGAGACTGGAAGCGTAGGTACGATGTGGGCATCAGTGCTGCCATCTGGGTTGTTGTGGGCACTGCCTGCTCACCACTTCCAATTCTGAGAAGTACTGGCTTAGCCAACAACACTGTGTTCTGCTTTGCTGATTTAGGGCTTCAAGACATTAGCATGGCTTCCTCCATTGCTATGATAACTGTAGCTGAACTTGGAGGGTTTGTGTTACCAGTTATAATTATTACTTATTGCACATGGAAGATGAGAAAATCTTTACAAGAAATCCAAGTTCCACCTCAGAACACCAAAGAGAGAAAAAAGGCTTTGTGGATGGTCCTGATGTGTGCAGTTGTGTTCATTGTGTGTTTTACACCTTACCACCTCAACTTCCCACTTTTTATGATGGTGAAGCAACATGTCTTTTCAAACTGCTTCTTTATCAAGAGTACTTTATGTTTCCATATCATTTCCCTGTGTCTTGCAAATCTGAATTGCTGTCTTGATCCAGTTGTATATTATTTTATGACCTCAGAATTTCGTGATAGATTTTCAGAACATAGTGGCCTGGCTTTCCAGTCATGTGTCAGATGCAAGGACAATGTTTTAGAAATTCATTCCAGAAAGGAAGATCTTCAAACTATCTCTCTTGAGTTTTTGGATGATTCCAAGACAACATAATCAAATAATTAATGAGAATGATCTATATGCTCTATCAGTTTAGCTATGTCACCTTCAACATTTTTACTTAAAAAATGACGTAATTGACTACTTTAACAAAACATGGTCCCCTTTCCTTTATTCTCAAAATTACTTTTTTGAAAGAGCTATTCATGCCTATTTTTCTGTTCAAGTGCAAACATATTGTTCTATGGAGCACATAAAAAACTACAGAGCTCTGGCTGGTGGCACAGTGGATAAGGCACCAGCCTGCGAACCCAAAGATCGCTGGTTCAATTCCCCAGCCAGGGCACATAACCAGGTTGCAAGCCAGGTCTCCAGCCAGGTCCCTAGCTGGAGGCAGGTGAAAGGCAACCATACATCGATATCTCTCTCCCTCTCTGCCTCTCTCCCTTCCTCTCTCTCTAAAAATAATAAATAAATAAATAATCTTAAAAAAATACAGAAACTGATGAGTAACAGAATCAATTGCACACCTGCTCCTCAGCAATGGGTCCAGTTTGTCAGCTTCTGCTACAAAAAATGTACATTTGAAATGTTTAAAAATGTACATGAGAGTAATAGGATCCTAGCTTTATTTAGAAAATAACTACTTGAACAATACAGGCAAAAGACAAAGATTTATTCAATTAATAGGAGTTATGAGGATTGATATTCTTATAATTTCCAGTCTATGACACTTTTACTTTCTCCACTGGAAGAAACAAACAATTCAGATTCATCCTAAATATCTCAAAAATATCAAGAGATTCACACATAACACATCTTAAATGCAAAATAAAATTGTGTTCTAAGTTATCCACAAAGTTTAGAGTTTCAGGGTTTGCAATGAAAACTCTTTGCCTAGATGTATCTGAGTGAGATGTGAAGTACACTTTTATATATTGGCCCTCATTCACAAAATATTTTATTTGCTCATTAAAATAAATTGTGACACAGTCTCCCTAGATTAATTCACCCACAAACAACCTCGGTCAAAATTTCGCTTGGCCCTGGCTGGTGGCACAGTGGTTAAGGCGCTGGCCTGCGAACCCAAAGGTCTCTGGTTCAATTCCCCAGCCGGGGCACGTAACCAGGTTGCAAGCCAGGTCTCCAGCCAGATCCATGGCTGGAGGTGGGTGAAAAACAACCATACATTGATGTCTCTCTCCCTCTCTGCCTCTCTCCCTACCCATCTCTCTAAAAATAATAAATTAAATCTTTAAAAAAATTTTTTGCTTGGTAGGTTTAAACAATGAAGACTGACACACATGCATATAGTTTTTCAGGTGGACCTCACATCTCACTGGAAAAGATATAAGTAAGAAGAACATTGTAGAATTGAATCATATTGTAAATGGAAAATAAATGAAATATGTTAGAATTACTGTGGTTAAGTTACTTTGTAATACAACTCCCATTGGAAAACTTGAAACAAAATTTCATATATCAGCTTTTATTAAAACAGTATTTTAAAAAGCAGTGGTTTCCTAAAATTACAGTCATGCACTGAATAACAATGTTTTAGTCAATGATGGACCAGATATAATGGTGTTCCCATAAGATTATAACGGCATTGCAAAACTCTTATTGCCCAGTAACATCGTTGTAGCCGCCATAATGTCCTAGTGTAACACATTACTCATGTGTTTGTGGTGATGCTGATGTAAACAGCCATATGTGCTCCAGTCAGATCACAGTATAACACATATAATTTATATACAGTATGTAATACCTGATAATAAATGACTACATTACTTGTTTATGTACTCACTACACTATTTTTATTATTATTTTACAGTGTACTCTTTCTATTTATGAAAACAGTGTTTGCTATAAAACAGGATGCTGTATTACCTGGCAGCAAGCTTATACTTCTCATGTTTACCATGTCTCTTGATTGCATTATTTTCTTACTCATGTGCTGTTTTGTGTTGTTATATTGTAACATGCTATATAGGCTTGTAACCTAGGAGGCATAGGCTATACTGTACAGCCTAGGTGTGTAGTAGGCTCTATCATATAGATTTGTGTAAGTGCACTCTACGATGTTCTCACAATGAGAAAATTGCCTAATGATGCATTTCTGAGAATATTTTCTTATCTTTATATGATTAGAAATTCACAAAGTATTTTATTTGTGTGAATATTTTTTGTAACAGTGGTTACCCATCAAAACAAAAAAGATAAGATTTACCACAGGGAGCTTAAAGAAAACAGGAAAACTCAAGTTCTCTGAGGTCATTTAAGTATCTGTATGTTAGACAGATGTGTCCTATAGAAATGATCAAGTATCTCTTTAAGCACCTAAATATTTAAAACACTATTTTAGGTGGAAATGTTTCTGGAGTTATTATGGGACAGACAAGGGTCAAGAGGATGGGCTTTTCCTACTCAAGCTGCCAGATTTGAATCCTGAATCTGCTTGTTATTTGTATGACCTTGAGCAAATTACTTCTTTTTTCAGCCCCTTCTCTGCAAAGTTGTCATAATAACAGTATCTATCTTTTAAGTTTACAATGTGGATTAAACACTGAAGAATTAAACACTTATAAATATTTCAGTTTATATGTATTTGATATATAAAGTGAACTTAGGCTTAATGGTTAAAAGGCATTTCCATTTAAAAAATACTAAAATGCCCATTATCATTGTTATTATTTAACAGCATTTTCTGAAAGTATTAGCTAATGAATTAAGATTAGAAAAATGTAAAAATAAAAGGTATAAAAGATTTGAAAAAATAGAAATGTTTCTAAAACATATTATTCCTACCCACTTAAGCAGTTTTTTTTTTTTTTAAGATTTTTATTATTTCCAGAGAGAGAGGAAGGGAGAGAGGCAGAGAGGGCAAGAGACATCAATGTAGGGTTGCCTTCCACCTGCCTCCAGCCACAGACCTGACTGGAGACCTGGTTTGCAACCTGGTTATGTGCCCTGGCTGGGGAATTGAACCTGTGACCTCTGGGTTCGCAGGCCGGCGCCTTAACCACTGTGCTACCAGCCAGGGCTTAAGCAGTTTTTTAAAACAAGAGGACATGGTGTATAAAAGAAGTATTCATCCAGATTCATAGGACTAGGATCTTAATTTCAGGTCTGCCACTGATAAGCTATGTGACTTTGAGCAAGTTACTTCTCTTTGGTTTTCATTTTTGTTACCTGTTCATGAGGGAGCTGGACTAGATGACCTTAGTATGAGATGTATTAGAAATGTGCTTTGTAAACACTGAAGAGCTTTACAAATGTTTATTGTCATAGTTATTAGAATTAACATTGTTGTTATTATTTAAGAAGAAATTAAACTCTAACATTTAATGTAAATTTTCAGGATAACTGGCAGTCATTATTATAAACATCAATTATTGTATTGTACACGTTTGCTTCTCTCAGGGCTATTGAAATCTATAGAATTGCTTGTACCTACATTAAATTGGCCCTATGAATTTTAAATTTTTACATATTTAATTTTGTAAGGGCTTATTTTTCCACCAGTAGGGCTCTCTAATAAAGTCCTTGTTATTTAAATTAGCACTTTCTAACATTTTATAGCTTTGAAAATACACTAATCAAGCTAGTTATATCAGAATTTAAATTTAACGAAAATGAGTAAAATTCTGCTTATTTTATTTTATTTATAGAGGGTGTGCATGGAAAAGGGAACATCTCCTATGGAACAGGGTGTATGGGTTTTAGTTTATGGACTTTATGACATCCATTTTGGCCATGCAGAACTATTTTGCTTCCTTCCTGGCCCTGTAAGCTGTGTTTGTATAGCTAAGGTTGCCAAATATTTGAGTTCCAGTTCACTGAAGAAAGACTAGCTGTTTATGACATCAAAATTTTCTTGGAATATAAGTATCACCAGCCATACACACACAGAATATTACTCAGCAATAAGAAATGAAATCTTACAATTTGTGACAACATGGATAGACATGGTGAAATAAGTCAGACAGAAGAAGATGAATATCATATGATTTGATTTATATGTGGAATCTAAAGAAAACAAACAAGCGGCCCTGGCTGGTAGCACAGTGGATAAGGTGCTGGCCTGCGAACCCAAAGGTCGCAGGTTCGATTCCCCAGCCAGGGCACATAAGCAGGTTGCAAGCCAGGTCTCCAGTCAGGTCTGTGGCTGGAGGCAGGTGAATGTCTCCCTCCCTCTCTGCCTCTCTCCTTTCCCCTCTTTCTAAAAATAATGAAATAAAATCTTTAAAAAAAAAAAGAAAACAAACAAGCAAAACAAAAACAGACTCATAGAAACAGATATCAAACTGATGATTGCCATGGGGGAGGGTGTGGGAAAAGGTTAAAAAGGTGAAGTGAAATGTGCTCAATTATATTGTAATAGCTATGTGTGGTATCTGATGGGTACTACGTTTATTGGGTGATCACTTTGTAAGTTACATAAATGTCTAATCACTATGTTGTACATGTGCACTTGAAACTAATATAAGATTGAATGTCAGTTGTAATTGAAAAATAAAAGATTATTTTAAAATGTGAAGAATATAGTCAATAATATTATGATAGTGTTGCATGGTGACAGATGATAGTATAAGTGGTCAATCACTATACTGTACACCTAAAACCACTATAATATTGTATGCCAGCTATACTTTTAAAAAAGACCCATACCCATTAAGCAGTCATGCTCCCTTTCTCCCAGGTCCCAACCCAAACACTTAATCTACTTTGTGTCTCTATGTCACATGAATGGAATCATACAATATGTGACTTTTTGTATCTAGTTGCATTCATTTGCCATAAGGTTTACTATGTTCATCTATGTTGTAGCATTTTACTCTTTTAAAATATTTTGTTTATTGATTTTAGAGAGAGAGTGGAAGAAAAAGAGATTTTCAACTTATTTATGCATTCATTGGTTGATTCTTGTATGTGCCCTGACCAACCATCTGAGGATGATATTCTAAACAACTTAGCTAACTGTTACCTGGCCAGGGCTAGTATTTTAGTCTGTTTAATGGTCAAATAATATTACATTATATGAATATACCCCCATAGGTTGTTTATTCATCAATTGATGACATTTGGGTTGTTTCCATTTGGGGGCTATTGAGCATATGCTGCTGTGGACACTCATAAATAAGTTTTTGTTTGAACACCAATTTTCCATTTTGTTGGTATATAATAAAAGTGAAAATTCTGGGTCATATGGAATTCTATGTTAAACTTTTTATGAGGGTCAGCCAAACTATTTTCCTGCCAACAACCAATGAGGGTTTCTAATTCTGCACATCTTCCTCAACACATTAAAAATATATATATAGTCACCTTAGTGGGTATCACGTAGCTTCTTAATGTACTTTTGTTTTCCATTTCCCTGATACCTAATGGTGTTCTGCATTATTTCATGTCTTTATTGGCTACTTATATATCTACTTTGCAGAAATATTTATTTACATCCTTTGGATGTTTAAAAATTTTTTAAAAAGATTTTATTCATTATTTTTAGAGAGAAGGGCAAGGATAGAGGAAGAGAGGGAGAGAAGCATCAATGTATGGTTGCCTTTCACCCTCCTCCAGCTACAGACCTGGCAGGGGACCTGGCTGGGGACCTGGCTTGCAACCTGGTTATGTGCCTTAGCTGGGAATCAAACCAGTGACCTTTGGGTTCACAGGCCAGCACCTTTCCATTGAGCCACTAGCCAGGGCCCTTTGGACAGTTTTTAATTTTTTTTTTTTCGGTTTGTAATTGAGATATACAGGTTCTTTGCTGCCCCCAAAATTTTAATTTTGATGAAGTTCAATTTATACATTTTCTTTTGTTTCATGTGCTTTTGGTGTCATATATAAGAATCTGTTGTGAATTCTAATATCATAACAGTTTACTCTATGTTTTCTTCAAAGAGATTTGACTATTATGCTTAATACTTTGATCCATTTTGAGTTAACTTTTGTATATGGTTGCTGTTGGCAGACCAATGGGGGGGATTTACCCAGGCCAGTCACCTGCAAGGGCTGGCTGTGACCACTGACCACCAGCCTCTACCCTCCATGGAGGATCAGGGGCAGGGGGTTGGTGCTCCAGCATGGTCTATAGCTGTCCCTGGAGTTTCCTGGGTGTGTTAAGGTCAGCCACCACCTGTGTTTTGCCCTGGGCTCCCTGATTGAGCTATGAAGCATTCTGAGAAGCTGTGACTTATGCTGGGCTTGGAGATTCCCAGTGGAAGTCAGGCTGTGAATCTAAGCTGTCTGCTGCTAGTGCTGGGCCTGGGGCTCACTGAAGCCAGATGTCACTTGTTTAATAGGATTTAGGAAGTTGCATAGCTTGAGCCAAGAGCAGCTATTCATATGGAAAAGCAGCTTGGGTGGGCTTGGGTGTAAATTGGGTGGGACAGAGTCTCTGGGGTTCTCCAAGGTGGGTCAAACAGAGTTAGTCAAATAGATGGAGTGTCAGATATGGCGCCAGCTTGCTAGCTATGTGGAGAGAGGGTTTAGAAAAGGAACAATGGCCTCTGGTGAGCTTGATGCCAGACACTTCAGTTTCTCCCTATGTGTCACTGGTGCCTTTCAAGATGCTACCCTGGTGTTGGAGCTCAGAGGGAGAGAGCCTGAATAGGTGAGTCTGTGTATGGGTTCTTTAAGAAGAACTGCTTGGGGCTCCAGAGGTTTCTTTCACTCACTCAATTGCCTCTGCTTTTTGAAGCCAAAATTATGGGTACTTATCTTCCTGGCACTGGAGCCCTGGGCTGGCGGCCTGGTGTGAATCTGTGACTCCTCGGCCCTGAGATATCCCTCCCGAATTTTTATCCACCACATGTGGCTGAGAAACCAGCCTGTTCCTATCTGCACCCTCCTACCCATCTCAGTGAATGGAGTTCTTAATTTCCCAGTTGTCATACTTCCATTCAATTTGATTTCTGATGGTTCTTGCTAGTGGTTGTTCCATATTTTAGTTGTAATTTTGATGTGGTTGTGCAAAGAGGTGAGCCATGTCTGCCTACGCCTCCATCTTGGCTGGACCTCCCAGAGGTTCATTTTTGAACTCTCAATTCCATGCTATTGATATATGTGTGTATCTTTATGCAAATACTACATTGATTGATGACTGTAGATTTATAATAAGTTTGAAAATTGAGAAGTGTGAGTCTTCCTAACTTGTTCTTCTTTTTCAAGGTTGTTTTGACTATTCAGTGTACCTTGCAAGACCATACAAATTTTAGGATCAAGTTTTTTTCTTCAAGAAAGGCCATGGGATTGTGATAGGAATTACATTGAATCTGTATATTCTTTTGGGCATATTGTCATCCTAAAAATATTGCCTTCCAATCCATAAATGTAGGATGCCTTTCTATTTCTTTATGTCTGTCAAAAAAATTAGCAATGTATTTTGGTTTTCAATGTACAATTCTTAAACTTTCTTGGTTAAATGTATTCTTGTGTATTTTATTATTTTAATGCGGTTATAAATTAAATTGTTTTCTTAATTCCATTTTCAGTTTGTTTACTGCTATTGTGTAGAAATGCAATTGAGTTCAGCATGTTGATCTTGTGTCCTACAAAGTTAGTCAATTTGTTCATTAGACCTAATCATTTTGCCTTTAAATGCTTCAAGATTTTCTCTATAAAAGGTCATACCATCTAAGAATAGAGATAATTTTTCTTCCTTTCCAATTTGGTTATGTTCTTTACTTTTTTCTTCTCCAATTTTTTGCTGACTAGAACTTCAAGTACAATGTTGAATAGAAGTGGTAAAAGAAGCCATCCCTGGCTTGTTTCTGATTTTGGGTGGAAATTTTAATTTTTCACCTTGAAATTATAACACTAATGGTGGGTTTTTCATAGTCTTTCTCATGTTTAAGAACTTCCTTTCTAATCCTAATTTATTGAAAGTTTTTATCATAAAAACATGTTGGATTTTTTCCAAATGCTTTTTCTGCATTAATTGTTATTTGTTTTTATTCCCTTCATTCTATATATGTGGTTTATTGCATTTACTGATGTTCTTATCTTGAACAAATATATTACTCTTGCTCCTTTCAAGATTCTCTGTCTTCATATTTCAACAATTTCAGTATAACATGTTTCAGTGTGGATCTCTTTATGTTTATCTATCTTGGATTTTTTTTAACTTCTGAGATGTGTTGATTCAGGTATATTATCAAATTTGGGAAATTTGGAGGTATTATTTCTTCAAATTATTTTTCTATCTTCTTTTCCTTCTCTTCACCCTATGGGGCTTCCATTATGTGTATGTTGGTACAAGTGATGATGTCTGATAGGTCTCTTAGGCACTTTTCATGTTTTTTTTTTTTTTTTTCTTTTATTTCTTTAGATTGGGTAATCTAAATTGACCTACCTTAAAGTTCACTAATTCTTTCTTCTGTCTGCTTGAATCTGTTAAACATTTCCAGTAATTATTATTTTTTAAATTTTAGCAGTCATATTTTTCATCTTAAAAATTCTGTTTCCAGTTTTAATTTGTATCTCTTTATTGACATTCCCTATTTGGGAGATGTTTCATCTTCTGGTGCCCATGGTTTCCTTTAGCCATTTAAGCTTATTTAAAGGTTGATAACAGTCTTTACCTATGAAGTCCAATGTCTTTTCTTCCTCAAGACAAATTCTGTTCATTTCTGTTTATTTCCTGTAAATGTGCCTGACTTAGTATGCTTTGCAATTTTTTGTTGAAAACTGAACATTTTTAATACTGTAGCCTAGCTACTATGGAAATCAACTTTTGGAAATTCCCCTTCATCGGGATTTGTTTTTGTTGCATATTGTACATTTTGTTATTTTTCATTTGATTAGTGTACTTTAATCTACCGAGTAACAGGGCATGCTTTATACCTTGTGATCAACCTCAAGTGAAGGTTTATGGTCTTCTCAGATCTTTTCTGAATGTGTATTTTCCTGAGTCTTGTGTTTGGCTTTCTTGGTTCTACTATATACACATCTGCTTTTGAATGTCTTTTTAAAAAGATTTTATTTATTTATTTTTAGAGAGATGACAAGGGAGAGAGAAAGAGAGGGAGAGAAACATCAATGTGTGGTTGCCTCTTGCATGATCCCAACTGGGGACATGGCCTGTAACCCAGGCATGTGACTGTGACTGGGAATGGAACTGGTGACCCTTTAGTTTGCAGGCTAGTGCTCAATCCACTAGCCACACCAGCCAGGGTTGCTTCTGAAAGTCTTAATTTCCCAAATAGCTTCTTGTTGGGCCCTAGATGTCCTATTGTGTGTCCACTCAAAATCTATTGTCTCCGCCTCTTGCGGTACACATAAAATACTTTTTAACTGCAGCTTTTCTGAGAAGTGCCATTCGGAACTCTCTAGGCCCCAAACTTACTACTTAGGAATATAGGGTTCCATTCAGTATGGTTTTTTAAAAAGATTTTATTTATTATTTTTAGAGAGAGGAGAAGGGAGAGAGGCAGAGAGGGAGAGAGACATCCATGTATGGTTGCCTTTCACCTGCCTCCAGCTACAGACCTGGCTGGAGACCTGGCTTGCAACTTGATTATGTGCCCTGACTGGGGAATCGAGCATTCAGTATGTTTTTAAGTCACTAATTTGAACACCAGTTTTTCCTAGATACTGGGATCTTGACAACACAGACCACATCTTATTCTTTAACTTATGTTCTCAATTCACAACATACCCATTACATGGTAAATACTCAATAAATGTTACCTATTGTGATTTCACAACACTGTCTTAGCAAAGTTCAATGATGGAGCAAATTTCCATGAACCTCATCTTATTTTTAGTATCAGTTCTTCCATACTCAATTTTTGTCATCCCCTTTTATTTTTAGCTTCACTTAACACTCATTTAACTTTAGAACCTTAGAAATAACGTTGGAAACTTTATGGTTGGAATGTCATAACTGTTTTGGTCATGATTAAGGTCATATCAAAAATAAGTGGAAATAATATTCCAACATGTCAGAAACTATGAATTGAGCAGGTGGATTTCAGGTACAACTTAGAATGCTCTAAATGGATGTGTGTGTGTGTGTGTGTAATGGAGAATGGTGCATATGTGTTTGTCATTCTTTCCCAGAATGACCAAATGTATAAGCTAGCTGAAAGTTAGTTCACAGTAGGTGAATGAGCAATGTTAGTGAGCAACTTTAATTTTAATGTACACCTTTTTAATGAGCAACTTTATTTTTATCTGGGTCACTTGGATTCATTTATTTTGCTTCAGAGGTCTATGTACATAAAAACAAATTTGGTTGCATTAAGAAAATGAGTGATAGTTCATTTTAATCAAACCACCCATATTTCTTTAGACAATATAATTATATATCAATCTGATACTCACATAAATTTTTAAAAGCCTCTTGATTCTTTTGAGTTTTTGTTTCTATATATAGTGCAGTTATTTGGTGTGTGTATTTATCACACTTCTTACCATCTTTTAAATTTTTGCTACACATGGTGACTATGACTTACTATTCAGTTTATTTTTTCTCTAAATATTGTGCCTTACTTAAATAAATTTAATTTTTAAAATTAAATAAATTGAATTTTTAAAACTTCATATTACAACCATAAATGGAAAATTAGTATTTTAAAAATAAAAGTAGAAGGCAATATTAAAGATAAATGCAATAAAATAAAAACATTTAAATTAAAATGTTTTCAGACCCTGTCTGGGCATGCTCTATAATAAAAAGGGAAATTATCAAGTGTTACAAAGACACTAAAGACTGTAAAGTCAGATGCTTTATCTTTGATATAATCAGAAATAGTGAAATAAAATTGAGAAAGAAATACTTTCCTTACTCTGTGACTTACTATCCTTAATACTGAGCTCATACCTTAGCTAACAATTTTACATTCTAGTAAACACTCTTGTAATTTATTCTGTAATTTGTGTCTAGCTCTGGAGTAGCATCCCCATGTCTTATGGGGCAGTACCAACAGAGAGAATCTTTAGAGGATTATTATTATTTTTGAGACCCAAGCACACTACTTGTGTTGAGAATTACTCTATTTCATTGCTACTAAGAAATCATGGACAAGGTTATACAAATTCCTTTTTGCCTAGGCTTTCAATATTAGGCTTAGAATGTTGTCTGTTGTAGAACACTTAAGATCCAAAGCAGTAAGTACTATTATAAATAAATAATGAAACATAATAAAAATAAGCACTATTGATAGCACCAGTTTTAAATGAGAGTTATTCTTGTTAAATCAAGGCTTGACTAGTCAATTTTCCTGTTGGGAATTTTATTCATAAAAAAATCAAATTCCTAAAAATAATTATACAGACATAACCAACAATTTTCCTAAGATTTGTTTCAGCTCTTTCATCTTCAATATTCAAAAATCATTGAGATCTAAATGCTTCAAAATCACGCATCACTGTACATGCTGTTGATATAATAATAAAGATAATGATAACTTTAATTATCAGTTGCCTGATACACACTAGATACTTTTCATACCTCCTTTCCTTTCCTTTATATTTCAATCTCATCTGAAATGCTAAATAATATTTGAATATGTAATGATATTCTGTGTGATTCAATGTTATAATAACTATAAGGTGGTTTGTATCCACCCACTCTTACTAATGGAAATAGTAAAGCTCCATATCCATGTTCTTACCACTATAAAATACCATACTACAAATTTGGGAATCAGACACACGTAGCTTTACCACTTTCTGCTGGGATATCCCAGGAAATTAAGTTATCTGAATTTATATTTTTTAATTTGTAAAATACTTTTACACAAAGATGGGTTTAGCTGAAATTGTGTCTTGGTATAGCACTAGGTAGGCAATAAGTGTTAATGGACTTCCTCTTTGTTTCTTTGATTTCTAGGCAACTCTTCAATGTAGTTAAAATAGATACATTCCATTCACATGAGAAGTGACTTGGCCTGAGTTAGAATATCTGAATGCCTACATCATTTATAGTTAGATCCCTGAGCCTGAGCCCTTATTATAGTGTCTATGAAATGTTTCTCACTGTGAGTCATGCCTCATCAAATAGCCTTCATGCTCCTAGAGAGCAAGAATCATGTCTTATGCTTCTGTGAATTCTACCTGGAGTTTGATGCATGGTTGGGAATATAGCACAATGGTTAGAGGCAGAGGGTAATGTAAAAGGTGCTGCTACTATCTCTATTGACTTTATGAGCTTAATGTTTCTGATTTGGTTTCTTTATTTTAAAAATGGTGATCTAGGGATATATCCAAAGAAACCTAAAATACGAATTTGAAAAACTACATGCACCCTTATATTCATTGCAGTGTTATTTACAATAGCCATGTTCTGGAATCAGCCCAAGTGACCATCAGTAGATGAGTGGCTATAAAAAAGCGGTGGTACATGTAAACAATGGAATACTACTCAGCCATAAAAAAGAAAGAAATCTTACTTTTTATGACAGCATGGATGGACCTGGACACTATTATACTAAGTGAAATAAGCCAGTCAGAGAAAGAGAAATACTGTATAAATTCACTTATATGTGGAATCTGATGAACAAAATAAAGTATCAAACAAAATAAAAATAGATGAGATATAGAGAATAGACTCACAGCTGTCAGAGGGGAGGGAGTTTGGGGGCTTGGGTGAAAAAGGAGAAGGGATTAGCAAACTTTATTTACATAAAATACCTACACACACACACACACACAGATAACAGTATGGTGATAGCTAGAGGGAAATGGTATGGGGGGTAGGAGGAGGTGTAGGGATGGAAGGAACATTGCTTGTGGAGATGGGTACACAACACAGCATGCAGATTATGTTTTATTGAGCTGTACACTTGAAACCTGTATGGTTTTGCAAACCAATGTCACCCCAATAAAATAAATAAAAAATAAAATTAAATAAAATGTTGATGATAGCTTAATAATATCTACCTCAAAAATGGAATGCCATAATGCATATAATCTATTAAGTAAAATGAACAATATATTTTAATGAAGTTATTATAAAGTTCAGTTATCAATAAAGGCATGATTGATCAATCTAACTCAAGCATTCTAAGATATGAAGGTTTAGAAGCAAAGATATTTATATCTTTGTATTTATTATTTAATAATTATTGCCATTACAGTATTGTTAGGATGACAGCCAATCTCTGAATATTTTTAGTTTGCATTATTTCGAATCTTTTGGCAGCAGGATGACTAGCATTCTGCTTTTCTTATAATTAAGTCAGTGGTACCATATGGAAAAAGTTCTAAATCAATCATCTTGCTTGTTTCAGGTTACAGACTCATTACTTGGCTGAGCAATAAACTGGTTGCTATTCATAAACCACTGGCAAAAACAGGATATAACATCACTTCCTTGGGTTTAAAACAAAAATCCCCTACAAGCATAACTAGTACAATCAAAGTGAATATGTGAGATCAGACTCTTAAAACTCATTAGTATTTAGCTGTTAATGAAGAAAAGTACAGGTTTGTGCATTTATCAGATAATAAATTTATCAGAGACATGACATATGAAGAGATTAATCTAGATCTCTCAAGCCTATCCTACTTGGGCTACCCTGCCCTATTAAAAGTAAGACTTTGCCTCCACTTTTGATAGGGTGGGTAAAGTGAACAGAAGGCAAAGCAAATCCCCCCTATACTGTATATGTTAAAGCATTAAAATAAGCAGGTTAACATGCAGGCTACTGGGATAAACATATGCTCTGCTATTTGGGGCCTGTAACTGCACAAAGTGAGTCTTCTTGCTTTTTACCCATTTTGACCACATTTCTTTGTTCAGTCTTTTAGTTAACTAACAGACCTTAAGAGAGTTTATTATGGACTGTGTATGTTCTTCAAGATCTAATTGCTGTCTAATTAGGAAGGGAAGTATACCCAGAAAAAAATAATGAAAACTACAAACATTGCATACGTGGATAAAACAATCCTTAGGCCTAGGAGATTGATAATTATTGGGCTCAATGGAAATTAAGAAGCACCTTTAAAGGATAAAGGACAGGCCCTGGCTGGTGGCTCAGTGGATAGGTGCTGGCCTGTGAACCCAGAGGTTGCTGGTTCGAGTCCCAGCCAGGGCACATAACCAGGTTGCAAGCCAGGTCTCCAGCCAGGTCTCCAGCTGGAAGCAAGTGAAAGGCAACCATACATGGATGTTTCTCTCCCTTTCTCCCTCCCTCCCTTCCCCTCTCCCAAAAAATAATGAACAAAATCTTTAAAAAAGATAATGGACAGTTATGATTTGGATAAGCAGAAGAACATGTATTTTCCCATTTCATAGACTATTTAGGTGTTCCTGTTAGAATTAGTTGATCAATGTGTTGAACACACACTAGTTGTTTTTTGTTGTTGTTTGTTTTTCCCCATGCCTCTTCATTTACGTTGTATGTGCACTACATGAATCTAAACATACAAGCCTGATAGACAAATAAAAAATGTTATTTTCTAAGCCACAAAATTTTATGAGCTAAAATTAACTTACATTAAACTCCAAACATATACAAAACTAAACAAAGAAGCCTTGACTACTTTCTCCAAACCAATGAGTTTAATTTTTTATGCTGTAATCTTTGATATGGAACCCCTTGAAAACATTCTCTACAGCACTCATCACCACCTGCATTTATAGCAGTCTCTTCCTCAAGCGCAGATGGGCACTCCACTAAACAATCTTCAACCTTGGCAAATAGTTAAACACAGAAACAAATGCCTCTTTAATTTTAAAATTAGCAATAGATTGAGCACTCAGAGGCCTGATTGCAATTTGAGAAGCTGCAACACTTCAAACTCTGTTTCCCAGAGGCTCAAGCCTGCAATTAGAGAACTCTGAGCAATCAACTGGCTGAGCTCTCCCAGAGAGAATATGAGAGTTCAGGCCAAAATATGAAACTCAGTAAGTGCCTTACATATCAATTTTAAACCCTTGAAATTTCAAGGTTTCAAGTGCAATAACTCAGAGAAATTTTGTCTGGGTAAACAAGATAAACCTAGTAAATTACATGATAACGGGCTTTCTGTAAATTCCTGAAAATTGAGTTTAAGAAATCCAAGAAAAATTATCCTAATGGTTACAGTCATCCTGACAAGAATTTCATTTCCTTCAATGAGCCAGCACATGACATGAAGGAATTTTTAGAAAAATAAAGCCAGGGTATTTTTTTCTGAGCTCTACCTCCCTTAAAAAAAAAAAAAAAAAAAAAAAAAAAAAAGCTACCCAGAAAATATGCATTTATATCAATTCTACTTTTGCCTGGGTGCAAAAAGCCTGACATTTGAGGCATGTTACTTTTGCAGTCACTACAAGCCTGATTTAAGAAGGCTACAGTTGTATCTTTGCTCTGGTCAATGCTCCAGAAAACCATGCAAAAATATGTTTTTTCTTTCTCTCAATTTTCAGATTTTTATCCCTTCTTCCCTATTCCCATTAAGTTACTCTTGCCATCCTGTTCTTACTTCACTTCCCTAAGATGCTGATCACCTAAAATCTTGCCTATCAAAGGAGACTGTCATTTCTGTACACACACACACTTTCCATGTAACATCTATTGTATGTAAGGTCTCTTGCTTTATTTGCACTGGGATGAAGGCTTTAAACAAAGACATATGTGTGTGTGTGTGTGTGTGTACACATATGTAGGCACACACACACACACACACACACAGAAAGTCTTACTTGGGTATATTTCAAATACTAAGGCAAGTTGAAGAAATACTTGTGGTATCTTTTTGGTAAACCTGGTCACACACCTTGGTAGTTCTAAAAGAGGTCTATATTGAAAAGATTGAAATCCAAAATTGGTGTTTCTGAGAATTAAGGTTTTCCTCTTATCATTCACTGTGAGATAAAAAAAAAAAAAAAAAAAAAAAAAAAGCTCTTTGTTTGTACTGATACATTGTCTGGCTTCTCCACCTCAAAGGATTCCTTTCTCTATTATCCCAAATAGTAATGATTTGAGGTGCCAAAGTTACGTGTGCTATCCTAGATATACAATATGGGTCAAGGCAATCCCTTTAAAATAGTTTTACAACAATAGTGACAATGTATTTTATTACCATTTGCAATCATGTTGAAAGTATTTCCTACTTACAGGGTACAATAATGAATACTTTTAAATTTGCATTCACATCATTAACTAAGGTAATCACACATAACTATGGAGTGAAAGTGGAACAGGTATGATTATCTGCATTTGACAGATGAGAAAAAATGCCCAGAAAATCTCACTGAAAGGGTACAGAGGGGAGGAAAAAGGGGAAGGATGTAATACGACACTAATAAAATTAAATCAAAAAAGAAATAACCATGATTCTGGTTTTCAATAAATACACTTTTTGTTTTGTTCATAAAAAAATCTCACTGACATTTTCAATTGCAGAAAATAAGTGTGTTATATTTAAAATGATTACATATACTTTTCAATAGCTTAACCATTTACACAAGATCTTGAATAAGACTTGTATTAGAATTAACCATATGTATCATCTACAGTTTTTGCAGTTTCTCAATAGGCAAGACCCCAAAACCACATACTTTGCTTTAAAGGAACTCTTGCTGTACAGTTGAAGCAAGAAGGTGCTGATCTAGACATATATTCAAGGCTTTCAGCTTCCAAAAAGTGTAAATCCTGAAGTAAAAAGGAAGGGCCTATGAGGACTTGCAGGAGTGGAAAAAGAAAGCAGCTCACAGCTGTGGGAGAAATGTAAGATTATGCATCAAGTTTGGAATTTCACAGCTCTGGGGCCAAATTTGCAGACTGGCTCCAACTGGGGAATGGGAGTGGAACATGGTGAATGTATGCCTTGGGATCTGTGTGCTTCTGCAAAAATTTGCCCCAGGTGGGAAGTCCTTCCAAACAAAACTCATCCAAAGGACACAAATGAAAAAAATAACCCCTCAAAGATTTAGTACACTTCAGAAATTTGTGTAAGTTGAAAGTGGCCTCAGAAATCATGTAATCTAATGCCTTCTTTTTGTAGAGGAATAAACAGGTCTAGGTGGAAGAAGGTAGGGGTAACTGAGTTCGTGGGAGAACTGGGTGAAAAGCCCAGCTCAGTTCTCCTAGTCTATAGTATAGGGTATCTATGTACAAAATACGCTTCCAGGAAACGGGAGAAACTGAAAAATATGTGTAAATGACATATGTGTGCCTGCCTGCAGAAGGGGAGAGTACAAATACCCAGTAGAGGACAAGAGAGACTGCCGTAACAAGGGAAACAGCAGTGTACAGCTGTGGGATAACAGAAGAGTTACAAATCATGCTTGGAATTTCACAGCTTTGGGTGCAAAATTGCAAGAGCTGTATCTTAGCCTGGGAACAGTGAGTAGCACATGGGAAACATATCCCTGTGTCTGAGGCACCAAAGAGCAGAGGGCTATGAGGTTGGTTGGAGGACACCTTCCAAAAACTAATAAATATCAACCTCTTCAATGATCAATATTCTACCAGTCTCAGATATAAAATATGTACTTTCTTGTAAATTGCCTGAACACAGGAAGCATCATGTTGAAAACATAAAGGTCAGCAAGCAAGGTTGCATATACCTCTCAACATGCTTTTAGCACTTGAGCGAATCTTCTCTTCCATCACTTCACTTACACTCTATATTCTCATGTTGTCCTTCCACAAGTCAAATTTCCCTTCTTCAGCCCTTTATCCATTTAAATCCTCAGAATCCTCAGATCCTAGGTACTTCTCAGATCATAGCTATAAGCTCCCAGATCTGAAAGCAGAGCAGCTGATGATAATAATTTATAACAAGATTTGGATCCCTGGTCAAACAAATGATACCCCTGCAGACCTCTAACTGGCTTGCATCATAAATGGGAAGACTTATTGTTTCAAAGGAATGTCTCTTTAAGTGAGGAATTGGCAGATAGGAAGTGATGGTCACAGATTTCACCAATTTAGTGAAAAACATTAGTTTTCACATCCAAAAAATTTTTTGTAAGCACTCAAGATTAAGTTTAACAAAAAAGAAGTCAACAACCAGACTTAGTTAAAAATTTGAAAGCCACAGATAAAAAGAAAATCATGAAAGCAGCAAGTGAAAAGCGATCATATATATGGAACCACAATACGATTAACAACTAGCTTCACATGAAATACGATGAAAGCCATAAAGCAGTGAGATGGTGTAGTCAAGTGTTGATCCTCTGTATTTCAGTATATTTGTGGAAACTTCTTTTTCATTTCTGATTTTTAAACTCTGAGTCTTTTTTTTTTTTTTCCTTAGAGGGTCTGGCCAGAAATTTGTCAAATTTACTAATCTTTTCAGAGAACCAGTTCTTTGTTGCATTAATGTTTTGTAGTCTTTTTTGTTTTCTATTTCATTCAATTCTGCTCTGATTTTATTATTTTCTTCTGCTGGCCATGAGCTTCTTTTGCTCTTCATTTTCTAGTTAAGATGTGATGTTAAAATGTTTACTTGAGATTTTTCATTTCTAGAGATAGACCTATAATGATATAAACTTTCCTCTTGTTATTGCTTTTGCTGCATCCAAAAATTTATTTTTTTAAGATTTTATTTCATTATTTTTAGAAAGAGGAGAAGGGAGAGAGGCAGAGAGGGAGACTGACATCAATGTATGGTTGCGTTTTACCTGCCTCCAGCCACAGACCTGACTGGAGACCTGGTTTGCAACCTGGTAATGTGCCCTGGCTGGGGAATTGAACCTGCGACCTTTGGGTTCGCAGGCCGGCACCTTATCCACTGTGCTACCAGCCAGGGGGCCAAAAACTTTTGATATGTCATATTGTCATTTCTTTTTTTGAAAAAAAGATTTTATTTATTATTTTTAGAGAGAGGAGAAGGGACAGAGGCAGAGAGGGAGAAAGACATCCATGTATGGTTGCCTTTCACCTGCCTCCAGCTACGGACCTGGCTGGAGACCTGGCTTGCAACCTGGTTATGTGCCCCAACTGGGGAATCTGACCAGTGGCCCTTGGGTTCACAGGCTGGCGCCAATCCACTGAGCCACACCAGCCAGGGTTCTCCACATATAATTGATCTCACCTTTTATTTCTTAATTCAGTAAAAATTTTAAAATATTTTATTTATTATTTCCAGAGAGAGAGGAAGGGAAAGAGGCAGAGAGGGAGAAAAATATCAATGTATGGTTGCCTTTCACCTGCCTCCAGGAACGGACCTGGCTGGAGACCTGGCTTACAACCTGGTTATGTGTACTGGCTGGGAATTGAACCAGCAACCTTTGGGTTCACAGGCTGGTGCCTTATCCACTGTGCTACCAGCCAGGGCTTAATTCAGTAAATTTTTAGTAGCATGTTTTTAAATCACCTATGTGTGGGTTTTTAAACTTCCTTTTTGCAGTCAATTTCTTTTTTTATTTTTTAACTTTTTAAAAAATTGTTGTTCTATTATATTTGTCCCAATTTCCTCCCATTGTGTGCCAATGCCCCCTCCTCCACCCCCAGTCAATTCCTGCCCTGTTGCCCATGTCCATGGGTCATTTGTACTAGTTCCTTGACTAAACCCTTCCCCATCTTTTCCCCTTCTTGCCTTCCCCTTCCCTTCTGTTCACTGTCAGTCTGTTCTTTGTTTCCATGCTTTTGGTTCTATTTTACTCATTTGGATGTTTTGTTCATTAGATTCCTGTTCTAATTTCTAAACATCTTTGTCAGAAAATATGCTTGGTATGATTTTGTTGCCAGTGGAAGTGGTGTCCTTCCATGGAGTCACAAGAAAAGCATTTCCAGGGATCCATGCATGGGAAGATTTGGTGTAGTGGTGAGATTTATTGGGTAGAAATAAAAGACTGTCCCCAGGTTCCTGATGTCTCATTTTCCCACTGTAGGAGAAATCCAACCTTGTCTTCATCAAGCCCAGAAGTAGGGCCAGAGCCCAGAAATTCTGTACTATTGGTTCATAGTCCAGTTCAGTCTTTGTCCCATTTGGCTGGCTTAGCCTCTGTTCCCAGCTGCACTCTGGCTGGCACTGCATTTTATACCCAGTCCCCAGCCTACTTGGAACCTGCAAGGCTGCTAGACAGGCATGGCTGCTACTGAGAGAGAATGCACAAGTGCACACATGAATGTTACCAAGCAAGAAGCCTTTGCTAGGCTCTGATGATATTATCTAGAGTTTGGGAAGGACCAGGCTTTCTTTCAAACTAACCAACTAATTTTCCAATCTTTTGCTGGCTTGTGCTGGGTCCTTCCCCTAATCAATTTATTGCCTGGACCTTCTGAGCTTTTGTGTCCTTTGTCTAATCCGATTCTTTTCCCAGGCTACAGATTTTCCCCTTATAGTCATCATCTTGGCTCCTACTATGTATGCCTCATAGTAGAAGAGTCAAATGACCTCTCCCTGTGCTATCTTAGCTTCTACTGCACATGCACCCTCCCCCCACCCCGAGTAATTTCCCCTGCTGTTTTATTCCTCTCCCTTGGGAATGTATCCCTGCTAATGGCCAGTAACAAACCCTTTCTGTTCACTTCAGGGATTAGGTCCTGAAGGTGGATAATGAAGTAGTTCCCTGGGGAGCCTATGAATGCTGCAACTTCCTAGTGGAGCACGATTATTGTGCAATTTAGCTTCCTATTATGATTATTATGTTTGCTGTCTCATTCCCTTTGCTTTCTTCCTTTATAACTAACTAAATACTTGTGCTAACAACTTCAATCCTCTCAAATTTGTAGAGGCTAGTTTTGTGTCCCAACATGTGATCATAGAGTCTATCCTTGAGGATGTTCCACGTGTACTGGAAAAGAGTGTATAATTGAATGTTCTTGGATAAAGAACTCTATAAATGTCAATTATGTCCATTTGGTCTAATGCATCACCTAAGGCCAATATTTCTTTACTGATTTTCTGTTTGGATGATCTATCTAGTTGTAAATAGGTATTTATGTCCCCCATTATGACTATGTTTTCATCAGTTTCTCCCTTTTGTTCTGTTACTAGTTGCTTTATATATTTCAGTGCTCATTGGCTAGGTGCATATACTGTATATAGAAAAGTGTTAGATCTCCTTGGTATAGTTTCCCCTTTATCAGTATAAAATATTCATCTTTGCCTCTTGTTATTTTTGTTATCTTGAAACCTATTTTATCATAATTTAAGTATGGCTACATCTGCTTTTCTGTAGGTGTCATTTGTATGGAGAATCATTTTCTATCCTTTTAAGCTGAGTCTATATTTCTTTTTGCAGCTCAGATGTGTCCCTGAAGGCAGCATATGGTTGAATTTTGTTTTTGAAACCAATGTGCAGCTCTGTATCTGTTTCTTGGTGAATTCAGTTAATTTACATTTAGGGTGATTATTGGTGTATGAAGATTTTCTCTAGTCTTTTGATCTTTTGTTTTCTGGTAACTCTATGTCTCCATTGTCCCCCCCCCCCCCTTTGTGTTTCTGTCTGTTGTTTTGTGTTTGGTGCTATTCCATAGTCCTTTCCTCTGTTTCCCCTTTTAAAGTTATGTGTCTCAGTTTTAGTTCTTTTGTGTGGTTACCATTAGATTTATGAAAAAGAAAGTTTGACATATACAGTAGCCCTTTCTCTTTTGAATGCATCTGATCTCCACCCTCCTTTGCAAACCTAGACTTTACCACCTTCTCTTTTATGATTTTGTTGTCACAGATTATTTCTATTTACTCTGTGAATTTATTGGTGATTTTACTCATAGTTTTGTGATCTTCTGTTCTTTGTTTCTGGTGGATTAACACCCTTGAGTATTTCTGCAATGGGAGTGTCCTAGTGATAAATTCTCTCAGCTTTTATATGTCTTGTGGGGCCTTTATTTCTCCCTCATATCTAAAGGATAACGTTTCTGGATATATTATTCTTGGCTGGTAATTTCTCTCTTTCAGTAGTTTGAATATTTGGTACCAATCCTGGCTTGTAAAGTTTCTGCTGAGAAGTCCAATGACAAAATAATGGGCTTTTCTTCATACGTTACTCTCTTCTTTTCTCTGTCTGCCTTAAAAATTCTTCTCATTGTATTCTCTCCTTAATTATGTCTGCCTAGAATTCATGAACTATATTAGGAGTTGTCTGACTAGATCATAATAGAATGTAACTACCCCTTCCATCATTCTAGATAGTTAAGTTCCATTGATTCAGCCTGTATTTTGTTGTTAGTGGTAATTATTGCTCACTGTTTACTGACCTTGAGCTGTCAGCTGAAATTTCTCAGTCTTTTCTATATGTGATGCTGCTTAGCCACATTGCTACTATTTTTTAAGTGTCTGATCACCTTTTCTTTTGAATATAAGAATAAAGCAAGGCATTTTTCCTATTTAAAACTCATCCTATTAGAACCAACCCTGTTGAGATTCTCTTGGATCTAAAATGATGAGTCTTTCCAAAGCTCTGACATAGTTCCTAGCTTGCCATTAGGAATCTCATACATCACAGGAAAATCCTTAGCCAAAAATAAGAGATATATATATGATGTTTGGAGGCATGATGCTGTCAGGTTATATCTGTCTAAAGCTAGTGGCCTTAGCAACAATTGAGGTAAAATATATGTCTAAAAGGATATAAGTTGTCTGACATCATCATCATCATCCAAACCTACTATGTGTCCTTGAGCAATCCTCTCAAGCACATATACCCTATATTTCATTTTCTTCATGTATAAGAAGAATATAATAATACCTGCTCTAATCTTGCAAGACTATTGGGAATAGAGCTTATAACCACTTGTACAAAAACCTACCTAAGAATGAAGCCAAACCAGGAAAAATGAGAGACAAGATAAGACAGGAAACATATTTCTGCTTCCAGTGTCTGATAACTGAGATCTGGTGATACTTGAAGTCCTAGCAATTTCAGATACTTGAGTTAACACATGTTTGTCTTCCCTAAACTTAGTTTTAATTGAGTTTTAGTTGCTTGCATATGAAAAAGTCCTGACCAAAACATCTAGGGTAAGGCAGAGGATGACTTGTTTAATGCGATGATAATCCTTGAGGATTAAAATGTCTATACTTCTTTCCCTTACTCAAAGATCATGAAAGACAAAGAGAAAGTAATGAGACACATGGGGAGACTTCAAAATGGGGCAGATGATTCACATCTAATCTATTGGGTATTTGATTAATTTTTTGGTAGGGAGCATGGCCTTTTGGGATGGGGAACTGGAAACTCAGCTACACCATGCATAACTGCAAGTAGAGCAACTTAGTCACTGCTCTATCACTTGGGTCTTGCTGGGCTAACAGGGAACTAGGTTGATGCTATCCTTGTTAACAGTTCAGTTGAGGCTTATGATATGCTGAAGATGTGACCTTTGTTTAATGAGTGATGGCCAGGGGAATTTTTAGGGCCCTAAAACTTCTATATGATATGCTAATGGTATGTACATGACTCTGCACATTTGTCAAAACCAACCCATAGGACTTTACAACACAAAGAGTGAATCCTAACATGTATATATTTTAAAATTATTTAGGAGATTGAGGGATCCCAGAAGGGGATGCAGACTGGCAAATGAATAAAACTGCATTGCAAATATATAATGAAAAATTGTATGCCACTACATGAAAAAATACAAGTATTGTATTTTAAATTAAGCTCAAAAAGTGATGGCAAGCAAAAATAAAAAGGCAATTGCCGATAAATATTTTCAGGGTACTTTTGATCTAACACAAATTAGAAATCAGGTCAACATTAAAGAGTTTGTTCATTTGAGAATAAACTAATGAGCAAAACAGAACCAGAGACATGGAAACAAGGAACAGACTGACAGCTGCCAGAGGAAAGTGGGTAGGGGGAATGGTAGAAAGAAGAAGAAGAGACTAGACAAAGAACATGTATGAATGAGCCAAGAGCATGGACATTGGCATAGGGATGGATTGTGGGAGCCAGGGATAGGGCTGGATGGGGGAGTGAAAGGGAGGAAAATTGGGACAACTGTAATAGAATAAACAAGAATAAAATGAAAAAATAGTTTGTTCATTTGTTGCTGAGTATAATTTCCAAAGCAAAACAATTGGGAAAATAAACTCAAAATATGTAGGCATGATAGATTATTATAAATTAATTTTCTCTTCCCCAGACAAAAGGAATTTCAACAAGCCTTTGATAATAGAAATGAGTGATAAAAGCAATTTAGTCCAGTTCCCTACGTTAGGGAAAAGTTACCCCCTATTGATCATTCTTGATTTTGTACTGTATATGAGTAATCTATGGAGATTATACCTATAAAAGACTTCTCCTTCATATCCCACCCCCAAAGAAGCATCTTCATAATCTACCAGCCTCTGTCTTTTTAAGTCAGAGTTAGGGTACAGGGTAAAAATAAATATACTGTTACTTTCAGCTGGCCCCATGTCCTTGGTTCCCCAAGACCAACTGTTTTTTTCCAGAGTTCAGCACAAGTACAGAGAATGGTGCCTATGAATTTCTCATACTTTACTCTGATGTTCCCTCACTACCTTCACCTTAAATCCATCTTTCATTCTTTATTTCCCTTCAACTATCATCCTGTTTGTGTTTCTTCTATACCTAGAATCCAATGATCTATTTCCATTCTGTTTACTCTGTTGTTAATTTATTTTTATGTCACTGTGCTCTTGAACCAGCAACTGACATTCCTGAGCTGGCAAGGTCCCACCCATTAGTTTCTTCCATATTCTGTTATAGTCAATTTTCTGTGGGGACATGCAGGAAGAAGCAGACTATTTCTAAGGTACATATTCTAGTTTAAGCACTGCAGACATGACTTTAGAGTATTTTATCTCTTTGAATATTTATCTTTTTAATTTATTTGGCCTAAAGTACAATTTCAAAGAGTTTTATAATTATACCAATTCACTATGAAATTAAATGATTTAGTAATCTCAACTAAGGGATCTCAACATTTCAGTTTTGGCTTTAAGTGATTCTTATTTTCCAACCAGACCTAGCCCCCTTTGCATACTGTGATATAAAATAGTTGACCAATCTTACCTCCCCTCATAAGATATTCTATGCTGAGTCACCTAATAACCATCCAGTCTAACCCGTTTCTAGTTTGGCTTCCTGTACTGTTTCTGGAAAACTAAGTTCTAACTAAAACTAATGAATATATGGCAGCTGGTATGCAGGCCTGTGACCCTGTTTGCTTAAACAAATGAAACTAAATGATACTTTGAAGTAGAAGAAAGCAACATGTGAGGCTGCAGCCATATTTGAGAGTAGGTCTTCTGAAAATCATATGCCAGGAGCATCTGATTCATTAGAGAATCTTGGCAAAGTTCCACATCCAATCCCTAATGCCAAAAATATGGAGTGGTGGATGGTGATCACACTGGACCACACTGATGTTTCTGCTAGAATATGCTCAAGGTATGACTGAGCATTGCAAGTCATTGCTCTTGGCTGAATTGTCCCTGGCTGTGTGGTATCTATGCCTAGTTCTTGTCTCTCCTGGAGATTCAGTGATTTATCTAATAATATGAGATCTTTTTCTGTTTAAATTAAGTATGGTTAATTTTAATTTTGTTTATTTAATGGCTTTAGAAAGAGAGAGGAAGGAAGAGAAAGAGAGACAGAGGAGACAGAGAGATTTATTGTTCCACTTATTTATGCATTCACTGGCTGATTCTTATATGTGCTTTGACTAGAGATCGAACCTGCAATCTTGGTGTAATCAACTGAGGTACCTGGCCAGGGCAAGTAGAGTTAATTGTAGAGTGTCTATAACTAAAAATCTAACCTATGTAGCTAAAATTTGATACCCTAACCATAGTAGCTACATCTATTTGAAAATACTAGTTGAATAATTAAGGGTTCAGAAGACTTTCTTGCACTCATTTAAAAGACCCTTTCTTTATTGAGTCTACAATGTCCTTGGTCTTGTTTATACTTGGCCATGTATTTCCCATAGGCATTAACAAGGGGAAAGCCAAAAATGCTTCTAATTTGGAAAGGTAAGGTGGTGGAGAAAGAGATTGCATGAGGTAGTGATAGTGCTGATGGTTGCAGAACAATGTGAATGTACTTTATGCTAGTGAATTGTACACTTAAAAATTGCTAATTTTAGTAAATTCCATGTTATGTATATTTTCTTTAACTAAAACAAACAAACAAAAAACCCAACAACAGCAACAACAACAATGAACTAAAGTTGAGAGACTGTGTTCTATTTTTGGCTTTTCTACTTCTTAGTTATGAGAACATGTCCAAGTCCCTGACCCTCTCTGGGCCTTAGTCTCTTTTACTGAAAAAATGAGGTAGGTGATTTTTAACTTTTTGAGGGGGAGTTGTAGACTCTTAAGAAGCTGCTGGAAACTTTCCCAAGTAAAATGTATGTACAGTATCTCACACACACACACACACACACACACACACATACACACACTTTCAAAAATTCATACAATTTCAGAGATTCTCTAAGCTGAAGAACTTGTGCTTAAAAATGCCATCAAATATTTTGGCAAAAGCCCTGTTATTCAACATTTTCTCCTCTTCCACCATTACTGAAAATATCAGCAAAAGCCTGCATTCTACACTCTCAGCATCCTTTTTTTCACCCACCCATCATGAAGCATCAAGGAAAATAGAGATAGGATAAGATAGGAATATCATCTCAGCCCTGGCTGGGTAGCTCAGTTGATTAGAGTGTTGTCCCTAATGGGCAGAGTTTGTGGGATCAATCCCTGCACATATGTGAACCAACCAGTGAGTATGAATGGGTGGAGCAACAGGTCCATGTTTCTCTCTCTAAAAATCAATCAATAGAAGGTTGCTGGTTCGATTCCCCAGCCAGAGCATATAACCAGATTGTAAGCCAAGTCTCCAGCCAGGTCTGTAGCTGGACGCAGGTGTAAGGCAACCATACATTGATGTCTCTCTCCCTCTCTCTCTGGAAATAATAAAGAAATAAAATCTTTAAAAATCAATCAATAAAAAACATTTTAAAAGATAGGTCATCCTTCTTTAGATCCAAAATAAATTCTACTGAACTCATCCTGATTACACTATACTGGATGCTCTCTGGGCTTCAATTTTCTCACCTGTAAAATGAAGAAGTTGGACAGATCAGTGGTTTTTAGCCATCTGGGTAATTACTATGTGAAAACACTAACTTGCTATACCTTTCCTGCCAGATTACACTTCCTGATAGCAGTCTAAAGTGGCAATACTCATTAGTCAGATGTTCTTAATGTTTTTTGTCCCCAGCTCCTTTCAATAATCAAATTACAATGTAAACTTCCTTCCTTCAAAAGTGCACATATTAGTGCACACAGAAAGTAACATAAATATTTCAGATATCCCAGAACCTTCTGAAGTCCATGCATTGCTCACTGGTAAAATATATCTAAGAGTCCTTTTATTTAAAAATTTTGTGAGTCTATGTGGTCACCATGTTTGGCCCAAGACAAGGTTTTGGTAGGTACTTTCTCACACTCATCCCATTCCTCTTCATTCATTTCTTGTTAAATATCTTGATAAACTTAGACTAAGTAAGGAACTTGAGCCTCCTCAAAACAGTTTGCTTTTGCAAAAAAGACACAGAAGGGGAAGAACCAAGAAGAACACACCTGAAATACTGACTTTTCAAACCTGGTGTCAGGTATGTTTGGAAAAGGGTATTTCTTTCTCTGTAGGGCTTTTTCTACACATGTATATCTGAATAAGACTGTGTAATGTGACCTTTGTGGGTTCTAGCTGAATCCCCTATCACCGAGACTCTAAATAAAGTATATACCTGCACTAAATGTTTATTGCTGATTATGACTTAAAATCGGTAACCATAAATCAGTAACAATAAAACCATTCTAGCCATAGATTCTAATCTGAGCACATAGATCCAAATAGCACCCCTTCTCTCTATTCCCTTAAATCCTATCTTTAGTGGGAAATCCAATGCTCATTTATCCTTACATTGTGATTTTATATATTGTTCTCTGAATATTTTTGAAACAACAAATTAGGCTCCCTTCAGGGCCCAAATGTGTTCCAATAATAACACAATCATTTCTTATATTGGACACTGTGTTCTGGGCCATTTAATTTTTCCTTTATTTTCTAGGTAAAGAATAAAAATTCAGTGAACAAATTCAACTTCTTCATTACATTGGCTTTGCAAATGAACATGGTTTTGAGTAAACTGGCTTTTTGTGTTTGGCCACTGGGCTATTTTTCAGGGAGAGAAAAACAACTTTTCAACAATTCCCCTGTACTTTCTTTCTGAATTCAGTGAATTTCTATAAAGTGAATTCTGTCATTCCATTTTCTTCCATGATCAAGTCAGAGGCTCACCTCAAAAGAAAGACAAAACATACAGATATCAGATACAATAAAATTTTGTCAAAGAAAGGAGTGGAGCAGGTTATTTACAGTGAGACTACTTGAAATTTTGGTGCTGAGAGATATTTTGTAGCCTTTTAGGACTATGTGATAGGTCCCTAAATATAGAATCTCCCTTATGTCATATTACTATAATCCCAAGGCTGTGAGCATTTTTCTCTTGGCCCTGTATATCTCTTGAATCTACATTTACAAGTTTTTATTTTAGTATCTGTATAATGATTAATATAATCTGGTTGCAATATTATACTATATACTTTACCAATAAGTCAACAGTAATAGTTTCTGTCTTTAAATCTTAATTTTTACTTTATTTTTATTGTTGACACTATTACAAATGTCCCTGTTTTCCCTCCTTTGCCACCTACACTCAGCCCCCACCCTTCTTCTTCCCTCTGGTCATCACCACACTGCTGTCTGTGTTTATGAGTTGTGCATATATGTTTTTTTTACTGATACCTTCACCTTTTTTCATTCAGTACCTCCCAACCCCTCCTTTCTGACATCTGTCTATCTGTTCTATGTATTCATACCTTTGTTTCTATTTTGTTCCACAGTTTGTTTTGTTAACAGAGTCCATATATCAGTGAGATCTTTCTAAAATCTCAATTTCAAAGGTTCAAATAAATTCTCAGCATTATATATATATGTATATATTTTAATTTTAAAAAATATTTTATTTATTATTTTTAGAGCAAGGGGAAGGGAGAGAGGCAAAGAGGGAGAGAGATATCAGTGTGTGGTTGCCTTTCACCTGCCTCCAGCTACAGAGCTGGCTGGAGACCTGGCTTGCAATCCAGTTATGTGCCCAGGCTGGGAATCGAACCAGCGACTTTTGGGTTTGCAGGCTGGCGCCTTGTCCACTGTGCTACCAGCCAGGGCTAATTCTTAGCATTTCTTGACTGTCCATGCTATATAACTTGGAGAAAGTTACTTAACCTATCTGAGCCTTGTTTTTGAATTATAAAATGAGAACATATGGTTCTTAAAACACAAGGTTATTCTGAGGAATCAAGATTAAAAATCCAAAACCAGTAGCACAATAACTAACACATTGCCAACTCACAGGCCATAAAACATTCTCCCCTTCCACAACAAAAGTAATTTACTTAAAAAAGGATAAGTATAATTAGTGCTTTAAGCAGTAAATCCCCAAAGAAAATACTTTAGGTAATGTATTTTTAAAATATTTTATTTATTATTTTCAGAGGGAGGGGAAGGGAGAGAGGCAGAGAGGGAGAGAGGCTTCAACACATGGTTGCCTTTCCCCTGCCTCCAGCTATGGATCTGGCTGGAGACCTGGTTTGCAACCTGGTTATGTTGCCCTGGCTGGGAATCAAACCAGCGACCCCTGGATTCACAGGCCAGCGCCTTATTCACTGTGTCACCAGCCAGGGCCTTAGGTAATCTATTTTAAAAAATGTTTCTAATCTGTTAATTGCAGTATTGTGATGTTTTATTAATGATGATGATGAAGTGTTAATTCTATACAATTATATAACAAGGCATAAAGCACTTTGCAGATTATACAGTGCTAAACAAATGATAAACATGATTAAATCATGATCAATAAAAGTTAAAACTATGGAAAATTCTTGGAAAGGGAAAACTCATGGTATTTACCTATTTCTATTTTTTTCATCTTTATTTAAGTCTCTTACATCTGTAAAAAATCTCATAAAGTATTTCTATCAATTTAGGATTTCAGAGTTACATCCTGAAGTACAAATTAAAATTAATTCACTTGCACTTACAACTTTGCTCAAAATTTAACTTAAAATAATTTTACTGAATACCAGAACAGCGTATCTTAGAAAGACACAGTTGAATATTTGTTCAACACAAGAAATATTGTTTTTCTCAGCATTGCCTTGTCATATTATTTAGTTTTTTATGTATCTTATCTTACTTGGGTGAATGAACTATTCCTTTGAAGGTTATGAACTCATGAATCCTGTGGGGTGAATTACAGGTATGATGGGGTAAATATGTTTATAAAAACTATTATTAATGATAATCTGTATTATACCATGTGATGTTTTATGTACAACACAACAAAGAAACTAAGTTGAAAAAGTAATTTTGGAATTATAAGGTAAACATTAAGTGATAATGAAACATTTATTAAAAAGAAAATGATCTCCTCAAACTAATAAAATCTCAAACCTTTCCTTCATTTCCTTTTTAACATTTTTTACATTTCAGAATTATACTACTGAAAAAAGGTAAGGCATTGTCTTGGTCTGTATGCTTAATGTGAATGGGCTTGATGTTTTTCTTTTCAAGTAGATCTAAGTGAGCCAAAATGTTCACCCCATTTATGTATAAAGATAGAACCACTGAGCTTAGATTTTGAGTCTATTGGTATTGGACCTTTCCTCTGTAACTAAGAAGATGAAGTTTTGCCTACAATGATATAACTGCAAATAAGTCATCTATTTCATAGATGTCATGAGACTGGCCATTGGAAATGACTTTGGTGAGGATATTCTCAAAAGTAAAGAAATCAGCTTTATCATTAATTCACTGTAGCACATGAACCCAGTTCCTTCTCTCTTACCTTCTTCATCTTTAAAGCAAAAGCTTAGACTAAATCATCACTCACATCTCTTTTAGCTCTGATGTACTATTATTATTTAGCCAATTTGTTGTGGAATTTAACAATGTTGCTATGGGGGCATTCTTTTGATTTTAATCAGGCTAATATTCTTTGACCCAAAAAAGAAAGATAAGTGTGGTCTAGCTCAGGAAATTTCACCATGAGGTGTTTTATTTCATAATATGTGATCATTGTTTCCTAAAGCATATTTGGTGGAAACATACAGGAGGAAAATGAGAATACTAAAAAGTGAGCTTGTACAAAGCAGCAACATTTATGGGTGCTTAGAAATCTGAATATCCATTATTTCCTTTGTGTGTTGAAATCCTGATATTCGTAACAGGTTCTGTGCAAACTTTCTCCTGGAAGACTTGCTTGACTTCCATCCTGAAATTTCACTCCTTATCCCAGTCCTCCAGGATCTCTGACTTCCTCTGTGGAATCCTGCAGCACCAGATATGACATTATTAGGCCCTTATCACATCTATGTTGCCTTATATTTGAGACAATTGCCTAATATCTTCTCTGCTTATCTAGATTCTAAAGCTGCTGGGAGGTGACACCCTTTGTTTCACCATCAGCCCCCTCCCACAGGTTTTTCTGCAGTCTCTCCTCCTTAGCTGTATTTGATTCACTTATTTACTTTCAACAGTTACTGGTAGATGTTTGCTGAATAGAGCTAAGGCTGTGTGAAGAGAGAGAATATCTCAATAAACTAGACACACCAAAAGCCAGTGGGAAAAATTCTTTAAATAACAAAGCATTACGCACATAGTCTGCCAGAACCTAGGGTCAGAATAAAAAGACAAAACTCAGGCAATATAGTTTAGTCTGTTGTCAAAATATCTGACCTAATGCAAATTAAGATTAATTTATGTTTTCCCTGTAAATTAGTCTTAATTTGCATTAGGTCAGATATTTTCACAACAGACTAAACTATTGTTTGTTTCCCCCACTTGCTCAGCACTGTTCTCACCATAACTAGCCTAATACAAAATTATTAGACTTTGCTTCAGCAGTTCAGTTTTCCTATCCTGGGATCTCTTCAATATTCCTTTATATCCTGCTCCTACCATCTACTACCATCTTCCCAATTTTAATAAACCAAATCACACCAAGTTTTTCAAGTAAGTATATTTCTAGGAGCATCAGGATTTGAAAAATCAACACTTTAGGAAGAAGGAAAGGCTTACCTCCATATCACTGATGTTTCAGGTACTAGTGAAGGACGTATTTTGAGGCAGAGAGCCTTACAGGTGCTATGTATAATATATAACACAGATACGTCTTGGCATGAGGCTAGACTTACATTAACACACTTCTTTGTCCCATGGCCTATTTGAAAAATACCTTGTTCTGATCTAAAGATACTATTCAAGTCTTGAGGATTGCCTTTGGCTGCCTTCTGCTCATCTTCTAGCAGTGCTGGTGGTGGTAGTAGTGATGGGGTGTGAGGTGCCTAACACAATATAGCACTGGGCTCTGGGGCTCAGAGACTCCTTAGAACACTATCTTTAAGAGGCTGTGGCTATGGGTCCAAGCTACAGGAAACCAGCTTATTTTCACTCAGTCCTCCCTAACCACTGAGAGGAAACGGGAGATTACCTACACTTCCTTGTCCCAGGGACCCTGAGGGGAAGGCAGAGTGAGTGAACAGGAAGTGGGAGGTGAGTTTAGTATCTCAAATTCCTCTTAGAAATTAGGGTATTAAAAAAATCGGGTATTTATTTCAATGTCAGGAATTCGAAGGTCTGTCTGTACATACAAGAATACCCTAGGCAGAGGTCTACCCTGTTTTGACTTCAACACTAAATAAGGAATGTCCAATTTGCTACCTAAATACAACAACTGAGGTGCTGTGAGAGAGGATCACAGTGAAGACTGCAGTGATCCACTACCTATGAAAGGGGCTAGAGGGCACCTAGCTTAAACAAAGGGCTCCGTAAATAAATGTAGGCTGTGTATTATTACAAAGTCAATGCTGAGTGAAACCACAGGTCTGGAAGACAATATACTGTAGCCCTATAAATAGAAATGAGACTTTCTTTGCTAAATGTGAAGATTTGCAGACTCAAGGTACAGCCCATAGTGTAGCCCTGCACCCTGCATCATTAATGAGAGAGAGAGAGAGAGAGAGAGAGAGAGAGAGAGAGAGTGAGAGAGAGTGAGCGAGAGCTGCCCCGCTGCCTCTGGAAAACGGAAATGTTCACTATGCACAGAGTGGCTTGCATATTTCACTCTGACATTTCACTACCATGTTTTTTCCCAACATGGTAGTGGTTAGGTAATGCCGAGAATTTTATTTCTTTTCCCCCTTTTATTTTCTTTATTTTTCTTTTGGCTTCCTATTTTGTTTTACTCTTTCCTCACTTCCTCTTTCCCTGCCTTGTTCACTTCTTTCTTTCTCCCCCATTTCTTTCTCTCTCTCTTTTTTTTTTCTGGTAGTAAAGTAGGGGTGGATTGGTTGTTCTCAGAACAGGGAGCTGGAATTGATGCACAGATCGGGAGCGTCCTTGTTGCAGTGGCTGTCAAATGAATTCTTCAGAGACTTATGGAGAAAACAGAAAGAAACTGAAACGGTAGGTTCCAGTTTTCAAATGCGTAATTAGCACATTTTGTGCCTTTTACCTTTGATATCTTGAATTGGCCTCTTCACACCAGATTTTGGGTAACCTGTCAGATCTATGAGTGGTATGAATATAATGAACTCAGACCATCCCCGTATTTCATTTCCTTGGTATTTGCACAAACAAAAATATTTACATGGTTGGCTGTTTGAGATGGGAGAGAGGAGGTAACTTTGAACTTGGAAAAATGTAAGTTTGATATGAAGATGTTTTTCATGATGTTTCACTCAATTGATACTAAAGAAAATAGTCCTGTGAACATTTGTGCTTTAACCAACTCTATTAAGTAGAATTACTTGCATGAATGTGTAGGATGTTTGTTATCTACTCTTTGCTATAATTCTTGAAAGTTAATCTTTTTATATGGGGGATGATTAAAATGGTTAATTTTATGTTGTGTTATTTTTAAAATGAGCTCTAATTAAAAACAACAGAAGAGCTGTAATGTCCCAGGACCTTTATGAACATGAATGCATGTTCCTATCAGGTTGTATAAGTTACACATTTTTACTGTAAAAGTGAATTGTAATTAATGTTAGCTGTACAGAACCTGCTCTCAAATAAAGAAATCTAGAAAATATTTATATTAAGAGAGAGGGAAGCAATAAGAAAAACAATAGACACAGTTGTTCTGTTTCTCATGGATAAGTCATATCTAGATAATTCGTGTGCTAAAATTCAATAATGAATAAAATGATATTAGATTAAATTAACATTTTTAGATACTTATAATTGACTTAGGTTACTTTAACAAAATGTAAGTGAAATTATTTCCTGGTTTGCATATTGTTTCACTTTTGTGCTCAAAGAGAAAATATTAAGGAAGGTGCCTCTTAACTTGAAACCAAACTATGAGGCTACTAATGTCATGTTACTGCTGAGAGCTGTATTCAAAGATTATAAGAAGGAAAGGATGGATTTCCATGGTGCAACATGATCAAAAATTGAATATTAAATGATTTTCCTGCTCCTTTCTCTGCTGTCAACAGTGGTGTTTATGAACTTCATGTTATACTACTCCAAACTTTCTAGGGGGAAAAAAGCTATAATTTTATGCAAGTAGCAGTTACTATTTGTTAGAGAGCATTGGATCATGCAGCAAGGAGTATTTTTTTCCTGTAAATCTTAAGTGTTGTGGCAAAAGTATCAATCTTATATGTAGAATTCAAGTTTTTAAGCCCAGAGAAAAATTCCACCAGCCATACTGGCAAATATTTGGATTACATAAAAGCCATCTTCCAAGAAATTTGTGTCTTTTAATTACAGAAAATGTTCTTTGTACTTGTGAACACATGCACTTCTCTGCCTTGCTAAATTGTTACAGTAATATTTCTGTGAGACAGGAATCATCTAGTGTATCTACTCCATTGGGCCCAGTGTAATGTGGCTTTAAATGTTGTAAAGGCAAATAAACACAAAGTAGGACGTTGACTCCTCCCCCACAAAATCTCATTGAATATTGACCTAGAGACTTCTGGAATGAATGAACTCAATCATCACCACTTGCACTAGGTAACTCAAATGCTTTTTGCCTTACTCTCATAGACACTTTTGGCATAATCGGATGCTGTAGACCAAAAAGGGGAATTTCACTCCTTTTCTGACCATTATCTATCCCTGTAAGAAGAGGCCACAAATAGCCCTGTTTCCCTCACCCATTAAAGGGACCTCTCAAAAGTGTTCCTCTTATGCCTGAGGTCTCAATAATCAGTCTCCAGACCCCCAGTCAGAGTATAAAAAATGATTAGAAACAGATTCAAATCCTGCCACTCAGAGGAACAATCACAAAAATGTCTGAGACTCTTTTATGCTTTGGGGAGTGACATAGATGAACAGTTTTCATTTTATAATTGGAAAAACTGAGGCCGATAGAGTTGAAGTGACTGGTTCAAGTACCTCTGTGACTCTGTGGCCGATAAAAGGCTAGAACCTAGATATCTTGATGCCTCATCCAGTGCTTCTTTCACTTTTCCTTATTGAATAACAATGCTTAAGGATTAAGGGAGACATGCATTATTCATCAGGAAATGTTAAAGGATGTCATTTTGAAATCACTCAAGAACCTCTCAATACCAGGGGCATGGCATACTTCAGGCTATTCCTAAGGGCCCTGATAATGTAGCTAACTGTGATTTGGAGATTTTTGCGCTGTTTCCTTGCAGGAATGGGAAAGAATTATTCCCACTGTGCCCACAGGAAAAAAATCCCCAAATGCAAATCAATACATACTAAGTGCTGTAATACAACCATAATAGAGGCCTGGCCATATGCTGGGTGACTATGTGCTATATTGAGTGCCAGGGCAACAGTTTGTCCAAGCTGTAAAACAAGGAATAGTATTCAAGAAGTCCTGAGGCATAGCAGATTTTAGACTTCAGAAGGCAGTCAAGATTACAGGATACGTGCCTAGCAAAATCAGGGATATGGGGTTTAGGATATAAAGTTTGAGGAAACTTAATATTGCAATAATTGGTGGTATGTGAAGCAGTTAGTGGCTACTGCTAATGTTTATATGACAGAGTGATATCAGATTAGAAAATTAAACTAGGTTCTTTTAGTATAGTCACTGGGAAGCAATTGGGAATGGTGAGTGTACTTTAGGGGCATCACTTTCATTTGCAGCAATGGCTGCATTAGCATCAATCAGGAATCAAGATGCAGGCAGAGTTCCTAAGAAATAATCAAAAGTGCAAGATATTAACCAAAGTCAAATTTGTATGGACTCTGAACACTTGGGTATGGGCCAGAAACTTCACAAACTTTAATTACTTAGCAAGGGAACCAAAGTTTAAACTATTGGCCATAATCAGTATGTAGGTCACATAGAAGCATGACTTGTGCCCAGAACATGAGCTAAAGCTGCCCATTTAAGCTCAGTCATATCTCAAACAACATGGTTACTATCTCACTAGGTATGTAAAGTGTATGTAAATGTCTGGCAACCAGTCTAAAGCCCCTCAATGTCTTTTTAATTTTTTGGCAATATATGTGTTTCTTCCAAAACATTTGTTTAATCTCATACTATTTATAACAAACAATGGAAAGATTTTCTCTACATTCTGAGCAACAGAAGAATGATTTTAATATTGTTATAATTACAATAACTTAGCTAAAATTATTTTTAGCTTTACTTGGCAGATCAGATTTGGCTGTTTCTTGTAAGCTAATAAACATGTTACCAGATATGTTTAATACACTGATGACTTAGTTTTATTTGATAAAATGATTTTTACAAGTAATTTATAGGGTAACAGTAATGATACTTTTTTAATGTTTAAAGTATTTAATATTTTTAAGTGATACAAGGTAACCTATAAATTGGTTCCTTAAAACTAAAAATGTGTTACCCTGTGTGGTAACTCTGTTTTGATTTTTTTTAATTAAAAAAATATATTTACCTTTTCACATTCAATATTATTTTATTTTATTTTTTATTTTATTTTTTTTATTTTTTAAAGGTTTTATTCAATATTTTTAGAGAGAAGGGCAGGGAGGGAGGAAGAGAGGGAGAGAAGCATCAATGTATGGCTGCCTCTCACCTGCCTCTAGCTACGGACCTGGCTGGAGACCTGGCTTGCAACCTGGTTATGTGCCCTGGTTGGGGAATGGAACCAGCCTTTTTTGGATTCATAGGCCAGCACCTTATCCATCAATATTATTTTATATTATATTCAGGGGTACAGCATTGTAGTTTGACAACCATATATACTTTACAAAGTGTTCCCCCCAGTATTTCCAGTGGCTACTCTATTTTGAAGTGTCAGACCAAATAAAGTGATTAAAAATGAGTGACATATAGAAAATAGACTGATATATTAATCAGGTGTGGTTTTTAAAGATTCCAAAACTGAAAAAGGAAATGTTCCCTTGGTTTTTTAGGATTAATATCACATCATCAGATACAGTAAAGCCAACCTGATTAGAGGCAAATAAAGTAGAAGACAGTGAGTGGCTCTAAACTACAGAAACAATGTGAGTCCTAAATTAAATATCAAAAGTTGAAGAGCTCTTTATCTCTTTTCTCCTAGAAAAATTGAAGTTGCTGAGACTAATGCACATTTTCCTATTTGACATATATTGTGTATATGAAAGAATCAAGAATATGTACTAAACTTACTTGTAAAGGTCTACAGCAAAAGACTGATATTATCTTTAAACACCATGACAGGACAAAGCTGGATACATTTTGTAAGATAATTCCATCTGAATTGCTCTGAGATATGAAATTATGTTTATACATGCCCCTCACAGAGATAAGTTAAATTATTATCCAAATAATCCAGCTAATGCAGATAGAGGACAAGTATGATCCAGATCTAATAAAAATATTTTCTTCAGTAGGCAGTGTTGTTCTGTTACTGTTTTACTCAACTTACATGGATGGTTTAAATGTGTAGGTTTAGAAATATATGTTTTTTGCCTTGGGTGATAGGGACTTGCAAAGGTAAATTTTAAAACTATATTTTTCTGGCTCTTATTAATTTTTATATCAAGGATTTCATTTATTTAATATTCTAAAAATATATTTCTTTGGCATTTTCTCCCCACATTCTCATGAGTAAAACTAGCATCTTCTTTTTATCTTCTTGAGTTTATTTTTTATCAGGATCTGATTATTTTGTTGTTTTTAAATTTTATTGATTATTTTTAGAGAGAAGGGCAGGGAGGGAGGAAGAAGGGGAGAGGAACATCAATGTGAAGTTGCCTTTCCCCTGCCTCCAGCTAAGGACCTGGCTGGAGACCTGGCTTGCAACCTGGTTATGAGCCCTGCCTGGGAATCAAACAAGAGACCTTTGGTGGCCTATCCACTGAGCCACCAGCCAGGGCCTTAAATTATTTTAATAACTTGTTTCCCTTTATCTTAACATCTTATAATTGTGAAGGTGTTAGCAGACTTGTCTTTTGTTGAAGAATGCAAGAGTTAAAATTAGATGTTACTGATTTCTAATACTTCATAAAACTAATTTGATATAATAAAGGAAAGTTCAGTCAGTTGAACTAGCATTAGTCTCTCTGAAGAAGAACCACTTAAGAACAGAGATACTTGATTTTCCTCGAGTAGGCACAGTCTGTATCAATGTGGTACAGGAATGCCTTTCCCTTTGAAAGTCTGTAACCTCCCAAGGCTTGTCAGAACTAAAAGAAGAAGAAGAAGAAGAAGAAGAAGAAGAAGGAGGAGAAGGAGAGGGAGAGGGAGAGGGAGAGGGAGAAGAAGAAGAAGG